>RJWJ010005150.1:6002-62500 GCA_004363605.1 Indri indri | reverse complement strand
TCCAATAGACAAGTAAATTTATAGACAAATAAATATTATTAAACACAAAGACAATCATTACATAATGATTACAAATTCAATTCATTTGGAAGATATAAATTATATATTCATATATATAATTATGCCTAATTACAGCCCCAAAATGCATAAAGTAGAAATGATATAACCACATGGAGAAATTGAGAAATCCTCCATTATATTGAGACATTTCAACATACTTTCTCAGCAAGTGACCACTGAAACAGACATAAATATCAATAGTTTTATAAAAGATTTAAACAACGCAATGAATAAATTTAAATTAATTGTCATATGTGAAACATTGCACTCAGTGGCTCAAAATAAACATTCTCTCCAAGTATTCATGGAACATTTTAATCAGATGCTGAACTATAAAGCAGTTTTAACAAATTTTTTAAAAAACGATAGTATACCAATCAAGTTCTCTGACTACAATGGATGTGCAACCAAAAACAAACATAATGAGAAAAATCCCTATATGTTTGGAAATTAAAAAGCACTCTTCTAAATTACTTAAGGATCAAAGAATAAATCATAATGGACAAAGAAAACATTCAGACTTGAATAAAAAAATATTACATATTATAACTTAAATTTTGAAAGTAAAGAAAACTTAGAGAGAAATATATAGCTTTAAATGCTTACATTAGAAAATAAGAAAAGCTAAAAAATAGTGAAAACTACATCCATCTTAAGAAGTTAGTATGGGAAAGGCAGAATAAACCTAAAGAAAAAAGAAGAAAGGGAATAATAAAGTTAGGAGCAAAAATTAATGAAGTAGAAAATGAAAGATTTAATAATCAAAAGTTGGTTCTCTGAAAAGCTAGGAAAACTTACAAACCTCTGACAATATTAGAGACAAGAAACAAGAGATAACTTCAAAATAAAAAATATGAAATGAAATGTTTCATAAATATATGAAATAAAAGGGGCACATAAATTCAGATGCTGCAGACATTAAATGACTAGGAGATGTATAAGCATTATGCCAATTAACTTCAAAATTTAGCTGAAACTATTCCTATAAAATAGAAATTATTTAAACTGGCTCAAGAAGAAAGCAAAAACTGAATGGTCCTAAATCCATTAAAGAAATTTAGGCCAGTGAGGTGACTCAGGCCTATAATCCCAGCACTTTGGAAGGCCAAGGCTGGAGGATCACTTGAGCCCAGGAGTTTGAGGTTACAGTGAGTTACACCACTTCACTCAACCTGAATGACAGAACAGGACCCTGTCTCTAAAAATAAAATTTATAAAGGAAAGAAATCTAGTCATTAGTTTAAAATCTTTCCAAAGGAAACATCAGGCCCAGGCGGGGGTTGCTGGTAAACAACCACCATTCAAGAAACAATTTTGATTTTACACAAACTATATCAGATTATAGCAAAACAAAGAAACAAACAAAACACACTACTCAACTCATTTTCTAAGGCTAATATAATCTTGATACCAAAATTCAACAATGTAATTCAAAAGGAGGAATTTACAGACCAATCTTACTTGTGAACATAAATGCAAAAATCCCAGACAATGGGGGATGGACACGCTTGAAGCTCTGACTCAGGTGGGGCAAAGGCAATACACGTAACCTAAACATTTGTACCGCTGTAATACACTGAAATAAAAAAATTTTAAAAAAACAAAAACAAAACAAAACAAAAATCCCAGATAAGACACTAACAAAGTGAACCCCTCAAGGTATTAAAAATACATATACACACATACACACACATATTATGGCCAAGTGAGTTTATTCAGGAATAACAATGAATTAAAGAAAGAAAAATCAGTAATATAATTGACTACAGTAAATATCAAAAGAAAATCATATGACTATTTCAACAAATGCATACAAAGCATTTGATAAAATTCAACATTCCTTCATAGTAAAAATTTTTAGTAAACTATGAATTAAAATGAACTTCCTTACTCTAATACCCAATATCTACCCCCAAAATTACAGCAAATATCATAACCAATGTTGAAATTTTGAAAGCATTCTATTTAAAGATCAGAAATAAGCCTATCTGCTACTCCCACTTCTATGCAAAATTAAACTGGAGGCCTAATACAGTACAAGAAAGCAAGAGAAAAATAAATAAAAGGTCTATTCAGAAAGAACAACCTGCCATTATTCAAAATTGATATGATTTTCTACAAAGATCAATTATTAAAATAAAAATAAATATGCTGATATAAAATAATTATGCAAAATCTATTGTATTTCTATATATCAGCAATAAGCATAAAAAATTTAAAAGACATTTATTATTGCATCAAAAATATGATGTGCTCAGGAATACATCTATCGAATGATGTGCAAGACTTTAAGGAGAAAAGTATAAAACTTTATTGAAAGATATTAAATAAGACTTTAATTAATGAAGAGATATATAATATGATAGATATTTTTTAAGAAGGGACTGGGATATATAACCTTAGACCAATGGAAAACCACAGGGTGTCTAGAAACAAACCCACACATAACTTGCCATCTAACATATGACAGAGGTGCCACTGCAGATCAATAGGAAAAGAATGGATTTTTTTCCAATAAATAGTGCTGGAACAATTTGTTTCAATATGAAAAAAATTAAATTTACTCCTACTTCACACAAAAAATAAAAATCAGTTCCAGGTAAATTAAAGACCTAAACGTGAAAGGCAAGAATATAAAACTTTCAGAAGACAATATAGTAGAACATCTTTATGATTTCAAACTGAGGAAGGAATTCGTAAACCAGGCATAAAAAATTCAAGTTATAAAGAAAAATATTGGCTACATAAAAATTAATATCTTCTGTTGATCAATAAGCATTACGAAAAGTGAAAAGACAAGCTCAAACTGAGAGATGATTGCAACACACTAATGAAATATCAAAATGCAAACTGTAATTTAAAACTTTTGCAAATCATTAGGAATGCCAAACAACCAAATAGAAAATTGAGACATAAATAGCCCATAAACACAAGAAAAGATGTTAAGAGTCATGGCAAATCAGAGAAATTAAAACCATGAAAGATTATTGCAAACCTAAACATCTGTACCCCCATAATACCCTGAAATAAAAATTTAAAAAAAAAAAAGTCAGAGGTTGTAATGGTTGTAAAATGCCTTTATGGCAAAGCCAGGGTAATTCACAACTGAGGTACCACTATTTTAAAAAATAAATTTTAACCAAAAAATAAAAAAAAATTAAAAAATAAAGACTATTGCAAAACATCCAGACTTAAGAAGTGTGATGAAACCAACTGTTTAGGAGGTTGAGGAGCAAAGAGAATGCTCATACTCTCCTGGTGAGAATGTAAATTGGTATAACATGTTTGGAAAATAGCATGACATTACCTGGTGAAATTAAACATACATATTCAGGTACTCTATGATTCAATGTTCCCACTTCTGAGTATATATCCTAGAGAAATATTGTATATGTGTACCAGGAGACATGTAGAAGACTGCATATAACAGCATTTCTTATAATAGAGAAAACTGAAAAACAACCTAAATGCATTGAACAGACTAGATCAATAAGCTGTGGTATATTTTCATAATGAAATACCATCAAGCAATAAAAATTAATGAACCACATCTACAAACATTAACATGGATGGATCTCAAAAATAAAATGTTCAAAGAAACATGTCAAGAAGAATATGTACAGTATGTTTTCATTGACGTGAAGTTTAAAACAATCCAAACTAAACAATGCAATGTTAAGGAGCATAAACAGGTAGTAATGACCATAAAGAAAAGCAGGGAAAGGATTAACAAAGTTCAAAATTGTGGAGGAGAATCTCTCTTCTTTCAGGGGAAGAGAGAAACACATAGGGACTTCTGGAGTATAGTACCTGTAATGTTCTAGTTCTCAGCCTGAGTGCTAGGTATTAAAGGAATCTACTTTATTTTTCTTTAGACTGAATGCATATATTTTTATACATTCTTTTGTATACCTGCTATATTTTATAACAAAAATAAGATTTAAAACTTTTAATATTTGCCTTGATTATCTGAATTTTTTTTCCTGAATTGCAAAAGTAATTATTTTTCAGTTTCCTCTTCTAGGACTTGTAAAAGAGAGTCACAGAACTTGAGGTTCTCTCTATGACAAAATTTAAAGAAGTAATTTTATGCACAATCCCTAGGTTAGCAATAGGTTTCAATTAAGCAGTGTAGGTTTTCACAGTCACTGAAAGCACAGTGGAAAATTATATCTCTTTTATTCTTAATAGCATTTATAATATTCAAGAAATATCACTTGATAGCAGTGCTGCCAATAGAAATATATCATAAGCCAAATATATAATTGTATACTTTCTAGTAGCCACATTTCAGCATCTGATCAATATTTTTAAAATGATCAATGAGATATTTTACATTCTTTTTCATACTAAATTTTCAGAATCCAGTGTGTATTTTACCCTTACAGCACATCTCGATCAGACTAGCCACATTTCAAGTTCCCAACAGCCACAAGTGGCCGGTGACTACCATACTGGACAGCACAGCCTTACAGTCTCCAGGTGAATAATGACTCACTGGGCTTCAGCTGTAGAAATGAAAAGGAGAGAACCAGCCACCAAACCCGGAGCCCTGTTAGGTCTCCAAACCGCAAAGGAGAAGATTTCTAATTTTAGCAGTAAGTAGAGGTAGGTACCTTATTCACACAGAACAATAGAACTAGTCATTTTTATTGCATCTTTTCTCTTTATATCCCTGAATTTCCTCTGAATTAGGCCTAACAGGAACTTCTTGTAAAAGGAAATAATAATGCTTTGGACTTCTTAAGCCCATTTTCCTCAGGAATCTAAAACATTCTAAGACTACTGGTCCATTAATAAACAGCTTTACAACAGTCTTGACATATTCGGCCATTTCAATTTATGTGTATTTAGAAAAACTGAGCCTTAGACTGGAACGGCTAATATCACATATGAAACAGAAACCGAACCAGGGGCTGGGATTCTGAGTCCCCTGAGCCAACACCCCTGAGCACACACTCGTTTAACTAAGGAGATTTTCTTTTGGTTCCACTTGTCCAATCATTTATGGTTAATTCCCTATATTATTTCATATTTCACCTCTCTACTTCATTTCAATAGTCTCCCATCCCTTAGTTGTCTGCAGGCACCAAATTTAATACGCTGACTTAATGCCTTATTAATAAGTTTCTAAAAGGAAATACACAATCGCCAAAAGGTATTGTTTCCTTATTTTTTAAAGACCAGATATTATAATTTCTGTAGAACAACTGTTGTAGCAACAAAAGCCAAATACTGATTAATTATAGGAAAGCTGGAGAATGAGATCATCAATATTTATGGAATTTTTCTTCTGACTCATTTTCACTATTTTGCATAGGAAACCTGAATTTTCTTAGTAAGTGTTGTTTAGTAAGTGTATTCATTTGCCAGTAGTAATTGCATAAAGGTGCCACTAATGAGAACCAAACATTGACTTCCCGGGACTCATTTGTATGCTTATACACACACTCATTTTCCTAGTCTTTCCCCATTTTTTAAACTATATTTTATCCACAGCAGCACAAAGTATTATTTAACTAACCTCTAGTACATTGGTTTTCTGGCTTCCAGATTTCATAACCAATAAAAAAATAAATGTTTTAATTGAGGTACTAGCACAAAGTTGCCAATTTCCTATTTTGCTAATTATAGTTATAAAAAAATAATTAAAATCTACCACTTATTTTATCCCCATCATTTCATTCAAGCAGTGGTTCTCAAATTTTAGCACACATCAGAATCACCTGGAGGGCTTGTTAGGCCACAGATGGCTGGACCCCACCTAGGAGCTTCTGATTCAGTATGTCTCAGTTACAGCCCAAGAATCTGCATTTCCAACAAACTCCCACGTGATGCTGATGCTGCTGGTCTGGGGAGCACTATGAAAATCACTGCATGAAAGAGAGGCCATCTCAGCAGCAAAAATGAAGACAGGAGGTAATCTCAGAATACAAGAGAATCATTTAAATTGAGTAAATTTACCTTTATTTTTCTTACTTCTCCCTGGTCAGTGAAAGTTGCACAAACAGCAACAAGTCCTTGAAGTAACATCTAGAAATGCTATCAAATAAGCAGCCCTAACCAACCACATGTGGCTGTCGAGTGCCTCAAATATGACTAGTCCAAATGGAGATGTGCTGTACATATAAAACACAGATTTATAAAGGATTCATTAATATTTTTATATTGATGTTGAAATTATAACATTTTGGACATACAGGATTAATAAAAGATGTTAAAATAATATCACTTTTTACTTTTAAAATGTGACAACTAGAAAATTTTTAATTGCATGTGTGGCTGCCATCACGATTCTGTCGGACAGCATTGCCCTAGAGCAGCGGTTCTCAGCGTGGTCTCTGGACCAGCAACATCAGTATCACCTGCAACACGTCAGAAATGCAAATTCTGAGGCCCCACCCCAGACTTAATGAATCAGAATCTCTAGAGTTAAGGCCCCACAATCTGCATTTTAACAAGCCCTCTGAGAGAGAGATTCTGATCCATGTTAACATTTAAGAACCACTACTAGAACAATGCTTATCAAACTTTAATGTCCATACAAATTACCTGGGGATCTTTCAAAATTCAGATTCTGATTCAATAGGTGAGGGGTAAGACTCAAGATTCTGCAGTTTTAACAAACTCCTTCATGATGCTGGATGCTGCTGGTCCTGGATCATTCTTTGGGTTACAAGGATCTAAAACACTTACTCCTTATAGAGCACCCTAACCAATGTCCAATACAAATAGGCACACACCCCTAAACTCAGAAGGATTCTTAAATCGAGATTATAGTTAGGCTGCTCTAAAGTAGAGGAATTGTGTTTCTCTGACAGAAGGGACTTTGTCAAGATCCTTTGAGAGCTTTAAATAAATTCTTCCATTTAATTGTTTGCATTATCAGACAACCTGCCATGTTCATCTAATAAGAAAGTGTGTGTTTGTGTTCCTATTTTCTCCAGTAGGTTAATGGTGATTCAATATATTTAGAGCTGGAAGCTACTTCTACGAGGCTGGAACATTTGAATGAAAAATGGGCACTCCAGCTGCATCTCCCTTGGCAAAGTGATCCATTTAATCAGCACTGTTGTTTATATCTAGATAGTGGGTTTTAATCTGTGTTACTATCTGCTGAATTTAACTCAGAGAAGGTAAGGAGGATAAGAAAAGAAGAGGAAACTCTTCTCTGGAGCTGTGCTGAGTCCATTCTTAGTTTATCCATCATGACAAGAGCCACATGACAAGAGACAGGCGCAGACCTTCTCAGATCTGCTTGATTTTCGGGACACGCCATCATACATCCAAGAAGCAGCTGTCCCCACATTTGAAAGAGGTGTTATTTTTTCTGGATTCCCCCTCCTTCTGAGTTTGCCATTACATTTTCTCCATAATTTCCTATAGTAGAAGAATATAGAAAAACGGACATATTTACAATTGTCTGGAGAGAAAAAAAACCTTATAATCCAACTGAAAAGATAGAGAGTGACTAATAATTATTAAGCTTTTATAGTATCATGTTTTTTAATAAACCAGAACACAGAAATGGGAAGTTAGGAAACGTCTTCTACAAAACTTCTTTGACATAAAACTACAGAAAGCTTCATTTTTTAACCAAAGTTTATCTCTTTTATTGTTTATTGTAAGTATAAGAAGAAAAAACACAGAATTAAATGGGTGAGTTGGGTTTTTTAAGGTAAATATGATTTATTACCCTTCTCCGTTAGTTTCTATAAAAACCTACAATATATGGTACGTAATCCATGCTAGGTACAAGAATGTGCTATAAAATAGATTTTTGGTATACATACATACATCCATATGTATTTTTTTCAACATTTATGCACTCAGTTAAAGCCAAGAATTAAATTCAATTTATAAACTGCTTAGTCATTAGAAGTCAGGCCATTTTGTGCCTAGACCTCATTGCCATTTGAACAGATAAAGAACCACATAATACTTTCATTTCATTTCAATAAAATGAAAACTTTGGCTATTAAGATCTGTGAAGATTGCTCCTATGTTGCTATAAATACAAAATAATCATTTATTGTTTGGACAGGGAAAGTGAAAACAAGTTCTATAAATCATTAGGTTAGCTACAATACAGTAAAAGGTTAAATTCAAATGTTCATGGTACCTGAGAATAAGCAGTTTGTGTCTTTTGTATGACTTTAGATATACGTGTGATAGTGGGGCAGGTTTTTGTGACAGTTGGCTTTGTCAAGAAAGGAAAGCACCTTGTGGAGTCAACTGAAGAATGAACTAGGTATCTCGAAAGGCCTGCACATTTAATGGGGTGGGACATTGCTTGGGGTGGGACACTCAGGCTTCCTCTGGCCACGTAGAGCAGTGTAACAAATTGCTCTTACCCAGACCTAGCTTTGAGTCCCAGCTGTTCCCAGTTACAAGCATGTTGGCTTCGAGCAAGTCACTTAACCTTCCTATGCCCCAATTTCCTCAACTCAGGTTGACTGAGTGAATAGCAATGTTTCTTTCAGTAATTTATGGATAAATCATTTCATTCCTTGGACTCTTGAGCCCTGTGATTTTTAGATCCTTTCAAAACTCAGGAGCACAACACCTACTTTTCAGCATTATTGAACATATTAAAAATAACATGTGTAGAGTCCCTGGAACACAGTCAGTGCTCATTAGCTGTATCGGGCAATATGCCGGAGGACGGGAAGGCAGTCTGGAAGAACCAGCAGAGCACTCACTGCTGCCCTTCCCACTCCCTCCCACGCAGACGGAGCCTTTGAACTCTGGCTCCTCTGAGGAATGGGAAAGATACTTATTTTCTTAAGTTAAACCACTGAAGGCTTATGTAATCTTTTTACTGTCATGGCATTTTCAATTAGTTCAGAAACCAATGCCTACTTTGCTATATTCCCATTATACATTTTCCTCATCTTCCTAAGTCCTAGCTTTGTCCATTCTTTCATTTATTTGTGTTTATTCATTCACTAAATATTTCACACCCACTGTATTAGATTTTAATGCCAGAGAAATTTTTTATACCTATATTTCTCTAACACACCATCCTGAGGGAGTACCTGAAGCCGAGAGCTCAAGCCCAGCACCACTCAGCTGAAAGTCTGGCCAAAAGATGATACTGATTATAACCTGACTATGGGGTGAGAAAGGTTCCACACTGAATTCAGAGTAAAATGCAAACCTCTTTATGTGGATTCTGCTGACCTGTCTAGGAACACCTCCCCCGACTCTGCAACAACTATTAATATTTTAGAGAGCTCAATCATCTTCCTCCCAGAAACATTCCTAATGCCCCAGTCCCATCCCCATCTCTGTTGCACCTATAACAGTGTACTTTAATTTTCTACTGAACCAAACGCTCCTCCTAGAGGCCAGTGGTTCTCAAACTTTATGGTGAATCAGATTTAGTAGGTCTGGGGCGGGGCAAGACAATCTGCAATTCTAACAAGTTCCCACAGATGCCAATGCAGCCAGCCCAGGATCACACTTTAAGAACGACTGTTCTAACCTACCAGTTCTTTGAGAAAAAGAACCCCAATTTATTTTATTTGGTATCCCTGGCACCTGACACAGGGTCTGACATATGGTAAACATTCAAACAATATCTGTTGAATAGAAGAATGGATGAACTAGTGCATCCTTTGCCATTTCATTTGGAGATGGAATGACAAATTGGTCTCAAAGCATAAGAACCCAAGACACTCCTCCATCAATATTAAGCTCTTTCTTAAAACAGGCAGGGGGAAGGGCTCCTCTGCTGGGCTCTGAGCTGCCGCATACTGACTATCCAGTGCTGCTGAAAGTGCCATTTGAAAAGGCAAATTTCATTTTTAATACATAAAATGATCCCCTAGGATCAGACACTTGGTTTGGTTGGAAATAAAAATGGTAAACCTCTTCTGTTAAATATTTCTTCTTTAGCAGTATTCATATGTAAATAAGTAAAAGAAGACAAGACACTAAATTTATTTCAAAAATATGATATTAAGTGCTCTTTCCCAAGATCAATACCCTAAATCGGGTTGATCGAATTTCTCTGATCATCTGGGAGTTTTATTTAAAATAGAGATACCCAGGGCCCTCCAATGTACAGCCTAAATTTCATAGGTATATAATGGGGCCCCCAGTAGTCAGTCTTTTTAGCAAGTTTCAGGTGGGGCCCAGATGATGGTTGTTTTAAGTTCCCCATTAATTAGTTAATTAATGTGCACCTGGGACTGAGAACCACTGCAGGAACCCAAGTAAACGTTTTCTCATAAAACTATTTTGGACCTAATATTTTTCACCTGGAACAGGTTAGGTCATGGTGCAAAAAGCCAGGTTCTCAACCTGGAATGTTGCTTTCTTGCCCTTTGGTTTCCTGGAGGGAATAAATGTGTAAGGCATTTTTACCAAAGATCAAGTTTTGCGTCATAACACTATGGGGCATGAGCCACTCCAACAATAACAATAGGACCATTAGTCAAAAGACCTCAGGAAGAGGGGAAACTTGTCACAGGATGACGCCAATTACCAATTATTCTGAACTCAAAAACTAGACCTTTATCACTTGTCTTATAACATCAGAACGATGGTATGATCTGCAGAAGTAATTAGCATATTGGAATCTTATGCTGGTACACTGTCAGGGTAAAATAAAGGTGGGCTCTGGAATGCAGGGGCAGTGCTGAAACTAGGAATGGTCTTGCATTTAAGTGTAAATAAATATGGTGGTGTCAACAATTAACCTTCCACTGAAAAATATTTTTCCTGTTTATATGTAAGCTCTGGTAGAAAAGAGTTGATGTCGTTGGGTATTATGTTTGGAATAGGACTTCCTTTGTGCTAAGGTTATTTAAGGTGAATTATAATTTTAATTCAGAGAGTGAAAATTTCTATCTTTTTTTAAATCAAATCATCTTGAATCATACTTGCTTTCCTACCTCTCTTCACCCTCTTGCTTTCACGTTAAGTCCCAAGAATAAAATCCAAGCATCTCACCAAAGCATTCTATACTGACCTCCACCCAGGGATCTAGGGGAGGCTGGTCAGGGTATGAAAAGTCTGAGGCACTTCAGTTCATTAAATTATTTAATATGAGCACTAATTTTTACTATCTTGTAATAAAAGTAGATATTTTCCCAAATGAGCAGTAGACAATGTAGAAAACAATACAGGCTTCTAGGATATACGCCCATGGGGAACTTCACTATTTTGATAAAAAATAGTGTTGCAAAGTGTTAGCGCAGCACCAGCACATCAGAGTCACCACATAAATGTTTGATGACATTAGCTTGCTTGCTTGCTTGCTTTCTCTTTCTTTCTTTCTCTCTCTCTCTTTTTCTTTCTTTCTTTCATTTACCTGGGGTTGAGCCACCAGACATTGGTTTTCTTTCAATAACTGCCCATGTTTTTCATTAAACAAGGACCATCAAAGAAATCGTTTCTTATGAAAGAATGATTTGAGAAATGAAAGGCTGCATGTGTGCAAACCAAAGTTCACTGCCTTTTTAATAAAAATTTTGAGCACAATAAAGATTTTATATTCAAATATATTATGAAGAAATAGTTGCTGATGCTACATTAAAAGGTTACCACACTAGGTTCATTTGTCTCTTTCTTTTTTTCTCACACTCAAAGTCATTGCCTTTCCTTAAAAAAGGACCAGGTCTGAAATCCATGCACTAGTCCCCATTTTATGTCTGCAAAGTCTTCGGGCATCATTTGATCCCCTGGCGCCCACTGTTGATGATGGGAGCCTGGGCTGTACGGGCGGGAGGCACCGTAGCAGGCTCTTCCTAGCTCCACCCCAAGCCCTCCCTCCGACTGGCCTAACTCATCTTTAACAACTCCTTAAGTAGCAGATAAAACAGTTGCGATGTGCAGAAAAACTTACACCAAGGAGACAAGAATAAGAACAACCTCCCTCTCTTATCACCTGGATTCACATCATTATTTAAATCTATTACATTCAAGGAAATTAAAAGTTCAGTTCCTCAGTTGTACTGCAAGTGCTCAATAGCCATCTGTGCCTAGTGGCTACCACGCTCAGCAGTGCAGAGGCATAGAAGGGTCTTTGGACAGTGCTAATCTCCAGCGTGCATAGCTAAGGGGGGAGTAAGTCCCCTTGCCACTGCAAGTGTCAGCCAAGAAGGAGAGAAGAAAGGAAACAGGAAGGTCGCCTTTAGTCCCAAATCTACCCCAATGGATTCCATCCTTTCTCTTCCTCAAATCTTTCCTCTTTCCCGAGCACAAAGGGGTAAGGGAATGGTAATGTGTGAGAGATTCTGAAGGCAATTTTTAAAAAAACAATTCATGTATCTTGAAAATGTGGTGATATGCCTGCATCTGTACTGCTGGTTCACACAGAAAACCAATTCCCTGGGGTAACTTCCATATGGAATTTGCTCTTACAATCCCTAGGTTTTTAGCACGGGCACATTTATTCAATTGAAACTATTTCTGTCATCCAATCATCCTACTGGTTGGTATTTGGAATTTGTATTTATGCTGCCTTAAGTAACAGCCTTGGTGAATTAATTTCAAAGCTTTAAAATATTTTCATAATTTTCATTTTTTATCTTTTTAAATTTTTTTACGCCTTCTTTATTTATTTATTTTGTGTTTGTTTATGAAGGGGTGGGGGGTTGTGAGGAGGGGTGTTCAGTTGCCTTGTTTGTTTTTGTTGAGACAGAATCTCACTCTGCTGCCCTGGATAGAGTGCAGTGGTGTCATTATAGCTCACAGCAACATCCAACTCCTGGGCTCTAAGCGATCCTTCTGCCTCAGCCTCCTGGGTAGTTGGGACTACAGGTGCACGCCTCAATGCCCGGCTGGGTTTTTTCCCTTGTCTTTTTGGTAGAGGCAGGTTCTTGCTCTTTCTCAGGTTGGTCTCCAACTCCTGAGCTCATGCGATCCTCCTGCCTCAGCCTCCCAGAATACTAAGATTACAGGCGTGAGCCACTGTGCCCTGCCAAAGCTTTAAAATATTTTTAATATTGATGAAGACCAATCTTGCTACTCCTTCTAAATAAAAATTTGCTTGGCAACAATCTCACATATGTTAAAATACAATAAGAATGATAACCAATAGCAATGAAGTCATTTTTTTCTTCATGTCTGAAAAACACAGCCTTTTATTCTCAATGCACATGGTTGAGGCTGAAGAGACTGGCTGTAGCAGACATTATGCAGTGGCTCTCCACTTCGGGATCCATAAAGATTATAATTCCTCCATCCCCTTGAATTTAGACATAGCCATGTAATCATTTCTGTCCAATGAAATGAGAAAAGAAAGTGAAGTACATTGCTTCCAGGCAAAAGCATTAATTGGCAGGTTTTTTTCTTTTTTATTCTTTTTTCTTTTTTTTTCTTTGAGACAGAGTCTCATGCTGTTGCTCAGACTAGAGTGCAGTGGTGTGATCATAGCTTGCTGTAACCTTGAACTCCTGAGCTCAAGGGATCCTCCCTCCTCAAACTTCTGAGTATCTGGGACTACAGGTGCATGCAAAGGTGCCCAGCTAATTTTTTTATTTTTTGTAGAGATTGGGGGGGGCGGGGGTCTGGCTGGTCTCAAACTCCTGGCCTCAAGCAATCCTCCCGCCTCAGCCTCCCCAAGTGCTGGGATTACAGGCATGAGCCACAGCACTGGGCCGATTGGCAGTTCTTGACTCCATTTTTCTCTTCCCCTGCTTTGACGAGCTCTGCAGTATTGCAGGGGCAGGTTGCTATCTTAAGATAGTGAAACCTCCATCTCTATAAAAGATGACCACATGGAGCAGAACTCCCCACTCACCTACAAACCAGCCCACTTTGGACATGAAGTCTAAGCAAGAAATAAACCGTTCTTGTTTTAGCCACTGATATATGGGCTTATTTTTATGACAAGCGTAACTAGCCTATTCTGACTAGTATGCCAACCCATAACCAACATAGTCTTTCTCTGCTGGCATAAGAAATCGTTACTGTTACTTTGAGATATGAAACCAGATTTTTCCATGTGTTTGTCACTTAGACACCTTTTGAAATGCCATTACTTACTTCTTTTAGGGCTTTTCCTGAAAGTGGGTCTCCAATAAAACTGTATGATGATGTGCCATGAATTTCATCATATACAAACACATCATAGCGCCCAGTGCCTGGAGCTGTCCTTTCAGTATCGTTTTAAATGCTATCCTCACCCTCTGATACCATTGTTCTATGTTATGTGCACATAGCTAAGCTTCCTTTCCCAACACTTCTTCCCTCTGTGCTCATTTGAGTGGACCACTATTGCACAACATGGTGGACTGTAGATTACTCATACATGAGAGTGTGAAATTCTGGCAGACAGAGTCTTGCATTACTCACCTTTATTCCCCCAATGTGTAGTGCATTATCTGAGAGTAGATAATTACTAAAATAAATAGACAGATGTATTTACAGATTTGTTCATACCTGGCATGATCTATAGTCACAAAGAAGCAACTCTCTTTCTTTACAATTAACTTTGTATTACTTTTGCCATATTTAAAACTCCTAGGATGGCTGCCAGTTAGCATTCTATATTAAAGTAAGAAACCGATAAATCATTTGTTGAGAGCTTTTATTTTTTTCCTTTTTTTTTTTTTTTTTGTTGAGACAGAGTCTCACTCTGTTGCGTGGGCTAGAGTGCCGTGGCTTCAGCCTACCTCACAGCAACCTCAAACTCCTGGGCTCAAGCGATCCTACTGCCTCAGCCTCCCAAGTAGCTGGGACTACAGGCATGCGCCACTATGCCTGGCTAATTTTTTCTATATATATATTTTTTTAGTTGTCCAGATAATTTCTTTCTATTTTTAGTAGAGACAGGGTCTCACTCTTGCTCAGGCTGGTCTCGAACTCCTGACCTTGAGCGATCCACCTGCCTCGGCCTCCCAGAGTGCTAGGATTACAGGCGTGAGCCACCGCACCCGGCCGAGAGCTTTTAAAGATTGTTCACCATCGCTCAAGGCAAATGATGTATTTTGGCTAGAAATAGCCAAAATAGCATAGATTGGGGAGATGTACTCTTGACAGTAATTAAAATATCAATTTGGAAAAATGATTCCCAACTTTTTTAGAAGTGTTATACTTTTCAATCAATGATTGGATTCTATGACGTTCCCTCATCCCAGCCCTAAAATGTAGTTATTTATTTCACATATTTACTTTCAAAAAAATCTAGTTAAGTCATTAGTTTACTCACATATTTCCTTCTATTTCTCCTTGTCCTCTTTGAAGACAAAAGACAACATTTCCTCCATGTTATCTTCTCCTATTAGGCTCCAACCACAGCAGCAGTGACTCAAAGGTTAATCCATTGGTTCTCAACCTGGCTGCACATTACAGTCGCTTGTGGAGCTTCACTAAAACACAGATGTCTGGGCCTCATCCCCAAGAGATTCTGATTTAATTGACTTGGGGTGTGGTCCAGGTATTTAAAAAATCCTACAGGTATTCAAAAATACCTGTAGGGGTGGGGCGAGGTGGCTCACGCCTGTAATCCTAGCACTCCGGGAGACCGAGGTGGGAGGATCGCTTAAGGTCAGGAGTTCGAGACCCCATCTCTACTAAAAGTAGAAAAAATTAGCCCTGCACAGTGGTGTGTGCCTGTAGTCTCAGCTACTCAGGAGACTGAGGCAGGAGGATCACCTGAGCCCAGGAGTTTGAGGTTGCTGTGAGCTAGGCTGACGCCACGGCACTATAGCCAGGGCAACAGAGCAAGACTCTATCTCAAAAAAAATAAATAAAATAAAATAAAAATACCTGTAGGGTTTCTTAAATCGGGAGTATTTAAAAATACATGTAGAATTTTAAAAATCAGGATTGAAAACTGTTAGTTGGGTCAAATGATCAATTGGAAAGAACATTGGATTGGGAGTAAGAGGTTCATTCATCCATCCAGTACACACACTTTTAACCCATTTCACTACGTACTGGACACTATACTAAGCCCTGGAATGCAAAGGTAAATAAAACACAGCCCTAGAGCGGCTCAAAGCCTGATTAAAGAGAAAAACAAATTACTTAAGTGCTACAGTGGAAAGAAACAGGGGACCATTATAGACCAAAGGAGGAGGAATTACTTAATCCAGGCAGGGAGGGTTAGTAAATTCTTTCTGGAGGAGACACATTGTCTAGGATCTTGAGCAAGATAGCATTCAACCTGGCAAGGAAAGGATAACAAAGACATTCAACAGGGAAGAGAACATTCATGAAGTATATGAATGTGAGGCCTTCAGGAGACTGAAAGCAGTTAACCTGTCAAGCCTGCCATCAGGTACGTGGGGGAAGAGGAGGCGGAAGGGCAGGCAGAGGCCAAATCATGACAGTCCAAGGGGCCTCAAGTCTGGCCACAAAGTCACACAAGATCAAAAGCCAATTGGCTATGTGATATGAGATATACAGCAACACCTGAAGTATATTGCCACTTACTTGCCACACCTTTCAGTGAACCCCTTGCCTCTTTAGATCCCCTTTTCCTGCCCAGGAACATGAAGGCATGGCCTACAGGGACAGGCCAAGGACTGGCTTAGAGAGCCTTAGCTGCTCTGTAATCTCCATTTTTATTCCCCTCTTCCAGGAGCCATCTCAAATAAATACACAACCTTGTAAAAATAATGTACTTGTTATACAAACCCAGTTTCAAGGCAAGTCCCTGAACAGCCCTTCCAACTGCAGGCCCTCCCCTGAGCCCCATCTTGCCACTGAAGTCATATTACATTGTGGTTCAGCTCACGACTTCTGGAAGCAGACCGCCTAGATTCAGATTCTGGCTCTACTACTTACCAGCATTATGATCCTGGGCAAGATGCTTAACCTATCTAGGCCTCAGTTTTCTCATCTGTAAAATGACTTGTGAGAACTCCATGGATGTAAAGCACTAAGCACAGGGCCTGGAAGAGGCAGCATTCAGTAAGTGTTAGAGCTAAAGCTTTGTGGCACTCAAGGCAACCCTCGGTCCAGCAGCTCCCACATCACCTGGACAGGTGTGAGAAATGCCACATCTTGGGCCCCACTTCCAGCCACCTAAACCAGATTCTGCTTTTTAACAAGATCCCCAGGTGATTGACATGCACATTAAAGTTTGAGAAACACTGCTGTAAAGTGTTGCCTAGTTGGCTGGGCACAGTGGCTCATGCCTGTAATCCCAGCACTTTGGGAGACAGAAGTGCGAGGACTGCTTGAGGACAGTGAGACCCTGCATCTACAAAAAAAGTTGCAACATTCCATAATTTAAAATATTTTTAAAAGGTGTGAATGATCCTGTTCACTCATTAAGGTAGTGGTTCTTAACCCTTGCTATGCATCAGAATCACATGGTAAACTTTTAAAGAAATCACATATGCCCGGGCCCAGCTCCACCAAGCCTACACCACTCCTGCCTCCTCCCCCAGTCCCTAAAGATTCTCTTCTGCTGACTGGAGTGGGTGGAACCTAAGCATCCTAGTTTTTTTACAAAGTTCTCCAGGTGATTCTAATGAGATTGAGATCCACTGGTTTAAAGAGAGCATTAAATTCTGACAAGGTCTTCATGGTGACTAGGCTCATTGGGAAAAGAAATTGAATCAGTAAAAAGAAGCTAATCTGGGGGTAGAGGAAAGAGTTCCACTAAGATTTGTCCTGTATTTAAAACCTCCACTGTTCTCCCCCATGCCAGGATGGCCTTACCTTCTCCAAGTCTGTACCTGTGGTTTCTACTCTAGTCCTTACTGCCCCTCTCCTTAAATCTTGACCAAAGTGCTTCGACCCTAGCCTGGTACATGCACCTTTATTGCACCTCCATCTGCTTCACCCCCAGCCGCAGCCATCCTTGGTCCAGGCACAGTCTGGTGACTCCGCCTTGACTTCTCAGTGCCCCTGCTTGTTCACCCAGATCCTGTGTTTCTGGCCCAGGACTGGCCCTTGATCCTGGTCCTGATCAGAACCAGAAGAGACTTTCTCAGGGCCATGGTCCTGAGGAAGAAAGAATAGAAATGCTTCCCCTCAAAACAGAAGACTCAGAGGGATGGGGAGGGATTCACCTTCTTGAGGACTATAGAACCAGCTTCTCAGAGCTGAAGCTCCTAGCAGTTACACTCCAATCTTCCCCCTCCCCACTTCAACTAATCACAGCAGCAAAATATCTAGCACCAGGGAAGAAAATTAAAATTAAGTGTTGTGATCGTGTTCTTTAATTTTGAAAATTTCATAGCAAAATGTTCTGGGGTTGACCTGAGAGTTAGAAAACACTGATTTTAAAACTTGCTCTTATAAATTAAATCATAGTTTAGTAGCACTAATTCTAAGTGTAATGGGAGGTCATTGAAGGGTTTGAACAGAGATCAGACATAATCCAATTTGCATTTTTAAAAGACCCTTCTGGTTGCTGTGTAGCAAATAAAATGCAGGGGGCAAAAGTGAAAGCAGGGAAAACAGTCAGGAAGTTACTGCAGGGGTCCAGGCACAAGATGGCGTGAACCTGGACTTTGGGTGATAACAGCAGAGATCAACAGAACTTGTCAGATTCAAGAGATTTTTTTGGAGGTAGAATTAATAGGATTTGCTGATGGGTCAGATTAGGTGGGAGGAAGAGGGAAAAATCAAGATGACTACTATGTTTCTGGCTTGAACCTCTGGAAAGGGCCATTTGCTGTAATGGGAATGACTAGCAAAGGATAGAATCTTTGGACAGACCTGCTGACATGTTCTGGCAACCACCCAGCAATAAGGGGCAAGAGGCGAGTGGAACCAGCAACTAGAATATTAGAGGAGCCAAGAGCCTAGGAAGAGTGGACATCTAGGTTTGCATTTAACATTAGGAAGAACTAGCAGCCTAGGGTGAGGCCTCAAGAACTAGTGCACCTCCTTAGATCCCCAACCTTTCAGTGATATCTTTCAGAGAATAAAGACAGACTCAAGCACAGGAAAAGAGGAAAGGACCCAGATATAATAACAGATGGAGCTTGGACATAAGCACTGAAGCAAGGACTGCTGTCCTGGAAGCAGGTCTAGGGCAGGATGAGAGCAGTGGCAAAGATCCTCTTTTCTGAGACGTATTCCCAGAACCCAGCATGGTGCTTGCCCATGCTGGGTACTCAGATATTTGTTAGATGGCTTTATTTATTTAATGAATACTTACATAATACTTCCTATGTATTTTAAAGCATTCTAAGTGCTTTAAAATATTAATTTGTTTAATCCTTACAACAACCCTATGAAGTTAAAACCATTGTTATTCCCATCGTTCAGATGAGGAAACTGAGACATGCCAGATGAAGTAATTTGCCCAGGGTCACAACAATAAGTAATGGCAGAGCCAGGAGTTGGCTTCAGAGTTCACGCTCTCATGCTATGCTCCGAGTGAATAAGTAAAGTCAGAAGTAATTCTTTAATGAGATAGAGATTTTTATAAAGTTCTCACTTTTTTTTTTTTTTTTTTTGAGACAAGGTCTTGCTGTGTTGTCCAGGCTGGTATCAAACTCCTAAGTTGAAATGATTCTCCTGCCTCAGCCTCCCAGGTGGCTAGGATTACAAATTCTCACATTTAAACTGCTGCAAAACATTGGTAAATTCAAAGTTGTTGCTGAGATGTAAGCCAGATGAGTTGGAATGCACCCTCATATCCTGCATTGCCACCACCAGTGAATTCTCATATTAGACTTGGATACCTTAGGACTTGGAAAGGCAACACTATAGTGCCACTTCCTTTCAGGATGACATACACTTCTTTTTTCACTTCAGTACAGATAGTTGAGTTCACAGTAAATGACCATCTATCTGTCCCTCCTGTTCCTCTCCACTCTATACATAGATACTTCAATGAGATTAATACATTAACTCAGTTTGTCTTAATCCTTTTATTTTTATTTATTTATTTATTTTTTGAGACAGAGTCTCACTCTGTTGCCCAGGCTACAGTGAGTGCCCTGGTGTCAGCCTAGCTCACAGCAACCTCAAACTCCTGGGCTCAAGCGATCCTTCTGCCTCAGCCTCCTGAGTAGCTGGGACTACAGGCATGTGCCACCATGCCCGGCTAATTTTTTCTATATAGTTTTAGTTGTCTGATTAATTTCTTTGTATTTTTAGTAGAGACGCGGTCTCGCTCTTTCTCAGGTTGGTTTCGAACTCCTGAGCTCAAACAATCTGCCCGCCTCGGCCTCCCAGAGTGCTAGGATTACAGGCGTGAGCCTCCGCGCCCAGCCTGTCTTAATCCTTTTAAATCATGTGTTATTTTCTTTGGGGCTGTTTTAAATTTTGTGAATAGTATTACGCTCAATGTATCATTCATACATTTTTTAAATCATAAGATGTTACTGTAAATCCATATTGCTCATAACCAGTGCAAAATATGCATCCACTACACTTTATTCATCCACCCCTCTTGGGATGGACACCTACAATACCTCAAACACCTTGCTACCACGAACAAGACCGTGATGAACTATTTTGTGTGTATCCCCTACTGGACTTAGGGAAGAATATATCTGGAATGTATACCTCAGAGGGGTCATGAGGTATTTATACGCTTTAAATACTGAAAGATTGCTTTCCAGAAGTGCCATACCAGTCTAGACACTCACCAACAGCACATGGGGGTCCCCATTGTCCATATCCTGCCCAGACTTGTTATCACCTTTTAATATTTGCCAACTGCATGGGTATGAAGCTCTAACTTGTTTGAATCTACTGTCCTCTGATTACTGCTAAGTTTTAGCATCTGTTCATATATATTTGTTAGATTTTCTAGTATACCCTTGTGAAAATAACCTATTCATGTCTTTTAACTATTTCTCTGTTGGGTTTCTTATTTTTTCCTTGATTTTCAAGGAAAAGATAAATTTGTATATTCTTTATATTAATTCACTTTTGCTTTTAAACATTGCAAATATCTTATCTCAATCTATCATCTATCAAGTTTCTCTATGAACTTTCTACATTTTCTATGGCAAATAATATGGACTTTTGGTAAAACGACATTCTTTTTCCTTTAAAGTAGACTGGAAAGATATGAAGGCTTCAGCTCTCATAATTGCAAAATTCACCAAATTAGGAGACACATGACTAATGAGAGAGCCTGAGAAATAAATTCAAAGTTTGAATTCCAAGACCACTAAATTGATGATTAAGGAATGCTTTTCGTGTATTCTATTAATAAGCTGAGCCATTTTTAATTTATTCCACCTTGTTCCACAAAGGATCCAAGGAAGCTTACCAGAAAACAAGCAATAAAATTAAAATATATAACTTTTTAAAATCAGGAACAAGGAAAAAACACAGCAGAATAGAAGGTCAAGATCAGGAGGAAACTAAGAACGCAGATATGTAGGACACAGGGTCCTACCAAGTTATTAATGTGGAGCCAAAAATTTGGCTCTGAGCTTCTTGGCAACCAGGGGGAAAAGGGAAAAGGGAAAAGGGAATACAATCAGGTACATTCAACGATATTCTTTTTGTTGATAAGATAGTATACAAGTTTCTCAGGGAAAGATAAGCTTTTCCTGGCCTTGAGTTCCAAAAGATTTTCTCAGGTGGATTTCATACTGGGGACACTTTCCTCACCAACATTTCTATGGTAAAAACAATGTTTCTTGTTTCTTGTAACATTTCTCAGTGAAAGCTAATGGCCGCTAAACTACAATAGGTTAGAACACGGAAAGCAACCCAGTGTATCATCTGCCAGTTAAGTGTGAGAAGGAAGCAATGAAGAGGAGAGGAGGAAAAAAACAAGTCCATGCAAGTATGCAATCTTTGAGAGTCAAATTTAGTATAAGAATCAATTAATGACATATTAATTAAAATAACACTAGCTGCTGTTAACAGAAAACTCTGAAAATCTCAGTGGCTACACACAGTTGAAGTTTATTTCTCACTCATATAAAAGCAAAATGAGAAGCAAGCTCCTTCCATCTTGAGGTCCCGCCATATTCTACATAAGAGAAAAGAACACAGAGACCCATGCCTGGGAAGTTTTCATAGACCAGGCCTGGAACCAACAACACATCACTTCTGCTCATGTCCCACTGCTAGAACGCGGTCATATGACCAGTCCTAACTATGCAGGAGTCTGGGCACATAATCAAAAGCTACTTGCCCAGAAAAATGAAAAACAGGTGAACATTTAACACTCAGCCACAAAGTGTAAGTTGTACCTTTCAAACATTTCATCATAACCTCCTTTTTCTAAATCAGGGTCTTGCAAACTATGGCCTTCAGGCCAAATCTACCTTACCACCTGTTTTCATATAGCCCAGAGATAAGAAAGGTTTTTCCATCTTTTAATGATTGAAAAAAATAGAAGAAGAAGAATGTTTTGTGATACACGAAAATTATATGAAATTCAAATTTCAGCCTCCATAAATAAAATTGTATGGAAATACAGCCACACTCATTCATTTACACATTGTCTATGGCTGCTTTCGCACTACACAACAGCAGAGTTGAACAGTTTCAACAGAGACCATATGACTAGGAAAACCCAAAATATTTACCATCTGGCCCTTTACAGAAAAGGTTTGTCAACCCCTGTTTTAAACTGGTAAAAATTTTTAAGAATTGAGCAACAGGTACTTCTTCTAGGCAGTGACCTGAAACACAAACATGCCTGACTGGTGGTTGAAATGTATTCACAGGCATCAGTGAGCAAATGAACTGATGGTAAAATTGATACCTTTTGTGAACATTGAGGAGTCTGAACAAGATTCTGGCCATTCTTCTATATGCAATGTTGGATCAAGAAGAACTGGCAGGCAAAGCTAGAATTTCTCATAAGAAGCATTTCTGGATCTATACCAGTTCGAAAATAGATAATTAGTAATTTTTACATAAGCAAATTAATAAACACTGTTTTCCAAATTTCTCAAATAAGCATTTCTTCAATAGAATTGTTAGATATTACACTAGCCTGGCTTGTTTTTAATAAATAATTTATCATTCTGTTATAGAAAGGGTACTATTTTCTGGGAATTGTAAATACCTTAATTCTAATGGTAACAAAGTAAAGGACAAAGTTGGCTAAGAATCACATATCGTAAAACCAAATTTCAAAAAGTTTATTTATAGGTAGTTTCCTGATGATTGTGTTACGAAATCTTGTTTCTTGGCCACTCAAGAATCAGATCAAGAACAAAAGTAACTCCTTCTTATCACAATGCTTATCAACCCCAAATATTGACTGATAGCTTTTCTTTCTACTGAAATGCCAAAAGATAAATAGGTTCACAGGGAATATAGGCTGCTAGTACATACACAAGAATAGTTTAAGAATTTAAGAAGGAATAAAACGTACCAACATTTCAAACTAAGCTTTAAAAAAAATCTCAGCACTCATGTCAATAGGCACCCCCTAGGGTGCTCCAGTGGCATAAAGCATAAGCTTCAGGACAACAGTTTTCTCTTAATCTCCATAGCTGCAGTCACCCAGGGCAAACAAAACCCCCAGCCCTGCGGAGCCAGGCTACCTGAAACCAGGATGTCCAAAATTTGGGAATGACCTCAAAGATCATTGTTTCAGAGTCCAACACCAAGCTCCTTGCTTTATGTAAGAGGAAAGTGAGCACATCTTGGGTAAGGAACTTGCCCAGGCCACACAGCCAGCAAGCAGCAGCACTGGTATTAGGACTCCAGCCAGCCCATTTCCCATCCTGTGGTTCTTCCTCTACACCATAATTCATCCTCCTATACACTAGCGCTCTGGAGCCATCAGTTCATTGACT
The DNA here is from genome assembly GCA_004363605.1 of Indri indri. Classification (NCBI taxonomy): domain Eukaryota; kingdom Metazoa; phylum Chordata; class Mammalia; order Primates; family Indriidae; genus Indri; species Indri indri. The sequence goes on along the minus strand of RJWJ010005150.1, from coordinate 38,789 downwards.
CAAACAAGGCTAACATATCCTCTTCCTCCTTCTAAGGCAGATAAATTCAAGCCCAATACCACTTACTGGATGAACATCTTCCCAATGAGACCTATAAAACAGAGGCCCCGTCGGCTCTGCAGGGCCCTAAGATCCCACAATGCCTTTTTGCCAGAGCTAAGTCTACCTCAACTCTTTGGCCAAAGGCTCAGATGTCTTTCACCTTTCTCGTTAGACTGCATTGGTTAACCGTGGTTCTTCTCTTCCCTCTTTGCCTCCCACCTCTTCCTCCTCAGGCATTTGTTTTGCAGATCATTCTTCCGCAGTGCACTGGGACAGATAACACCAACAATTACACAACTGATCGACTGCTGGACAATATAATGCCTGGGCAACCAGATGCACTACTTTCACTTTGACATTTCAAATTACTATATGGCCATCTAAGATGTGTTTGTAGATTTATTTCTGCTAACACACAATTTTTAAAAGTAACAAAAAAAAACCATGATGAAATCTTGTTAGAGCCTTTATTGTTTTTATTCTAAAACATCACAAGATGGGCCACTTCCTCTTTGATAAGTTATTTGGGGAAAAACTCTCTAATCAACCAAACTTAATTAATATTATCTGATGTTACTTGATAAAATTAGATGGTAATGTCCAATTTCCCTCAGTTTTTGAATAGGACCAGATCTCAGTTAACAGCATCGATTTATTTAAAATAAAAATAATGATTTGTCTTTACTCTCTAGCTCCCAATTGCAAAATTCCACAATTTCCAATTAACAGTGGTTTATTTTATGCAAAAATTGTGGCAATTTTTTTCCTTTTTCATCGATTCCCAAAATGCATAATGTTACTTCAGTGCTTCCTCCATGCCAAATCAAAGATACCCAAAGCACTGTCAAAACAGGAGCAGAGTAGAACATAGTAGATGCCATCAAAATGGGTAAACCCCGCAATCCTGCTTTTCAAAGTGCTTGCTTTAATTAGTGTCCAAACAGATTTGTGGCAATACAACCACAAAAGCTGGAGGGATAGAATGTAAAGCATTCTAGATTTAAAAGTTTAAAAAGGCAGATATCTAGATATTTGGAGTGATTAGTTCAGTCTCATTTACAAAATGGAAACTGGGGAACAGAGTTAATCACAGAAACCAGTCTCCCTCCCAACCTATAATTTTATGAAACTATACAAAGATATAGCTAGGTATCAACTTATTCCAGGAAATGTGAACATTTAGAGTCTTATTTCTTCTGTTATATGACTAAATCTAATAAAGAAGTCCATTTTTCATGCCACAAAAGACCAAATGAGGCCAAACAAGTATTCTAGAATCAATTTGAGACAAAAAGTAATTCCATTATCATCAATCAGGGTAGCATGCCCTTATTTAATAATTTTTTAAATCTTAGGCCATCTCATACATTGAAGATATTCAAATAAGCTATATTTTTTTAATCTTGGGATAGAAGAAAAAGGGACTTTAAGCTTACCTAACTTGATGGTTTAACAGATGATATTTAAAACTTTTCCTTGCATGCCCAAAGATGTGTGAACCAGGGTACTCATTACCATGTTTTTTGTAATGTATAATGTATGATGTATGATGTAGATAAAAACCAAAATAATAAGGGGAGGATAGATTGAATAAATTATGGCATATTCCTACAATATACAATACTATACAATCATCAACATTATTAGGCCCAAGTTTACAGTCATGTAAAGATGTTCATATTAATGAAAAAAAGCAGTTATAAGTAGTACTTTTAAGATTCTGATTTGATAAAAATCTATAATGAAAATTATATTTCACATATATAGGTATACATAGAAAAGAAAGTTTGGAAAGAGATACGTCAAAATAATAATGTTCATTTCTAGGGTAGAATTATGATTTGCTTTTTTGTTTGTAATTTCTAAATGTTTTATATTAATATGTTTCATTTACTAAAAAAGTAATAAAGTATGTAGTGCATCAGAAAGAGCATCATTCAAAATCGTTGATATTAACAAACTATTTCAGCTATGTGGTACATTAGCTTCCGCAGCATACTTCATACCTTGGTGATGCCAGGTAAGTGAGAAATTGCTTTATTTTCCTTCCATCTCTGGGTAAACTGAGATACCAAGTAAAATCAGAGACAGAACTAAAATCAAAGCAGAAAGGTCCAGGATTTCAATTCCCATTACTAAAGTTTATTTATTCATTTATTCAATAAATATTGGTTATGTGGCTAAAATGTAAGGAACATAAGGATAAATCATGCACAGATCCAATTCTCAGAGACTATAGTTATTAAGACAGTAAGGAATCTACTTACATTAAAAAAGAGATAATGCTATAAGAGAGGCATGTATGAAGGAGGAGTTTCTTTTTATTCAGGGAATTAAGGAAGGATTATTGAACAATAAAAAAAACAGTTGAGACTCCATGTGGAAAAATTGAATTTGCATGGTTATATGATGTGCATTACCTTAGAAAAATGAATCTATGTAGTAATGAGTGAAAAAAGCAAGTTGCAAAACAATATGCACATTTATCATACATGTTTCACACACATACACATACATATGCCAACATGCATGTGAATACCAAACTCGCAACAATTCTAGTCACTAGATAGGGGAATTATGGGTAGCTTTTATCATTTTGCTATCTATCATGTCCAATTTTCTGCAATGAACCTGAATCATGTATTACAAATCAATAAAAGGGGGAAACTTGTCCATGGTGACCAAATAAAATCTTGCATCATGCCACGATTAGTGCTGCACTATGAAAGAGCTAATGTTGGCAAGTGATACTTTATGATCAGGATATAGGACTTGCCTACTTCTTTTCTGATAGCTTCTGCTCTGATTTTTTCCATTTGACAACAAAGAATGAGTGGTACAAAATTATTATCTCTACCTTTTTGTAATTTTCAAAAACTGAGTAGATGTCTGAAAACTCAAAACAGGACCAAAATAACCAGACCTCTTGAGAGAATATCTACGTATACAATCATTAATAACCAATGGCTTCACAAAGAACTTCTCCTGTGTTGCTAATATACAGTCATCTTACATAGCAGAGAAGAAGGCCAGGCCACAGGAAATTAATTGGTGAAACCTAGCTTGACTTTAGGAAGGTTTTTGATCCTGTCCTATAAGGCATGCTGGGAAAATATGACCAGGAACAGACAACTGTTTATTTACTAACTACAGACTGGCTGGGGAGTTCTAACCAAAACATCCAAATTTAGGAGGCCACAAATAGCATTTTGTGATATTAAAACTGAACAACAGACAGAAGTGCCAAAAAAGGTGTCCAGAAGGTAAAATAACAATTTAAAATGAAATTGTGTGAATAACAAAAAACATAATGCAGATTTAAACTTAGAATGAAAAATGTGGCTCCAAGTATACCTAATTGTAGGAGATAAAGAATTAGAAATTATTTGGATAAAAATCTATCAATAGGCATTGTGGTAGCATTTTAAAATACTGTTCTTAAAAGGGATTCAGAATTAAGACTATGACATACAAATACACGTTGTCCACACCCATATTAGCACTTACCACAATGTATTGCCGTTATTTATTGGCAAGTCTTTCTCTCCCTACAGTTTGTTGGTTTGTTTGTTTGTGTACCTTGCTGTATTCCCAGCACCTAGCAGGCTGGCAGAGAGACGGTATTCAATACAACCTTAAGGATAAATGAGATCATTTCCCATCTTCCTCAGATAACCCGTTAAAGTGCTAAGCTCCCCTCAGAGCACTATATTTAAAGATGGATATGAATAATTTGCTTGTATTCAGAGGAGAACCTAGAAAAGATGAGGAGTTGATAAATGAGAATAAATTATTCAGTTTACAGAATTGGATTACTCAGTTTATAGAAGAGAAAGCTAGGGGTAAATTAGTTACAATGTTCTTTCTGAAGAGTTTTTACACAAAGGATGTATCTTTTCCTATTAGAAATATCCAAAAATGTCTGGCCAGGCAAGGTGGCTCACGCTGTAATACTAGCACTCTGGGAAGCCTAAGTGGAAGGAATGCTTGAGCTCAGGAGTTTCAGACCAGCAAGAGTGAGACCTAGTCTCTACGAAAAATTGAAAAATTAGCTGGGCATCATGGCGCATGCCTGTAGTCCCAGCTACTCGTGAGGCTGAGGCAGGAGGACTGCTTGAGCCCAGGAGTTTGAGGTTGCAGTGAGCTATGATGATGCCACTGTCCTCTAGCCCAGGTGACAGAGTGAGACTCTGTCTCTTTCTTTTTTCTTTTTTCTTTCTTTCTTTTTTTTTTTTTTCCACTAGTTCTAGCATAATGGCTGTGGAGGAGACTGTCTCAAAAAAAAAAAAAGTCTAGGTTAGAAGCTCAGATTCGGGACCATTATATATTGTAATGGTTAACAACAGCAACAACAACAAAAAAAACCCTAAAATATATTTCATGGAATGTTTTCACAAAAGAGCTAGCTCCTCAGCTCCAATGATGAAGGCTCACATATAAATTATTAATATAAGGAGCTGGCCTCTCAATGAAACCCCTTCCAGAGCCAAGATTCCACAATTCCATGGTATTAGTAATCAGCCATCATCCAAAGTTTTGCACAATTAAGCTGAAAATGCAAAATTCAATTTTTATTCATGACATTTATGTTCAAGGCATCAGAGAAGTCTATATCAATAGAATATAAAATACACTATGGATGTTTAAGAAGTAGATATCTGGAAATTCTCATACTTATTTCTTCTTCTATGCATAGATTTCTATTTTTTAAAAATTAGCTCCTTATTTCTTAACTCAGATTGTTTTAAATGAAACCTAATATTAAAGTCAATATAATTCTTTCGGTTCTAAAATACAGTCAGTATTCACAGTAAATATGGTTGTAGTAAGAAATTGTGAGAGAACCCAACTCTAATTGATTTGTCTGATCTATTCATATTTATTGAATATTACATTGTTCTAGTCTTTGATCATTGTTTTTTTATTTGCAATATATAACCATTCTAATAACCCATTTGTCACCATAAAGAGTCTTTGAGTTTCTCTTCCTTTCCAAAAAGGAGTAAAAGGGTTCCCCCAAACCTATTGATTTAGCACCAAATTTAAATAAACCCAGAGACCCTCTCACTTTTCACATTGAGTAGAAGAAGGTCAGACTGGGCATCTTCCAAATGTAAAGGCTTAATTGGACTAATTCTTTCATGATAATAATGTATATTTAAGATAGCCACTAAAAATTGTCAATGCTAATTTAGTAGATCAATTCCATTAAATGCTTTGAACTTTTCACCACTTGCTAATCTCATCTATTATGGCTGCTGTTTTTGTTGAAAATCTGAAGCTATAAGTTAATATCAAATTACAACAATTCTAGGCAGACCTAAAAAAAATACTTCTCTATATGTGAAATATAACCTTAAAGGATCATAAGTTGTGTTAAATTGTAAGACTCTAGCCATAAAATTTCCTGCAACCAAAATGCAGAAAGATTTTATCAGCCTATTGGCAATTGACATTATAGTAAGGAGCTTGCAGGGTTTTTTAATATCTTAGAAATACATGTTTTATTGTGTCTGAAGTAAAGCTTTAACATTTTGTGATTATTGATCATAGACCAGCTTTATATACTAAATGGTTCAGATTTTAATATCAAACACAATGCAATTTAGGTAACAGTTCAACTCAGGTCAATAAAAATGTCAAGATTTTGCTGTGGGGGAAAGATTTTACTCAATATTAAGTGAACAATGTAAGAAATAGAAGTCATTAATGTAAAAATAATATATTTATTAATTATCTAATGAAGAATTTTGAGACTCCAAACCACTATCGAATATCCACCATTTCTGTTTGTTTGGAACTAGACTTCTGAGGCTATTTTTATTCCTTGTGATTTACCACCAGTATCCTCTGGGTGATAGTTGAGGAAACAGATGCTGGGAATCTCTCCACTCAGTTCCTGAGAGGAGAATTCTGACTCACAGCCGTGCCAGCTCCCTGCTTTGTACTCACACAAGCAGAGGGTGGTGGAGTAAAACGTAAATGACTGCCTGATTTCCAGTCTCTCGTTGCCAGTTTCCTCAAAGTTTCCACTTACGCATTTGCCTCCCTTACCAACTTCGTTTGAAGTTCCCATTCCAAAATCCTGAACAGCATGTTCCCAGGATACGTTTAATTTTTTTTTAATTCATTCAGTGGGGATTTTCCAACTGAAATAAAAAATAAATTGAAGACTGGGGAGGGGGCATTCTTTTTTTGTAGTTTTTCCTTCACTGTCGATTGATTGTATTGGTATCTGCAGAAGAAAGATGCAGATGTTTTTTTAAAAAATTATAAAATGTTCCTCTCTAAGGTCTAAACACATTTGCTTATGGAGAACCACAAACCTTCCTAAAGTTTCCTGTACCCTGTTATTTATTGTAAAGGGATTTAAACTAATAGAAATCTGCATCTATTTTGGAGATTATATTTAAACGGTTAAGAAATTAATGTGCACAAGATACAGAGCTTCACTCTTTCTTAGTGCATCTAGGCTGACAAGACTACAGCAGGAAAAAAATCTATGAAGTTTAAATACCTTTTATAATGGATTTAAAACAGAAGCACACACCATATTGAAGATTGAGAATTCAGTTTCGCAAGGCAGCAGTTTTTATTAAAACTATTATTTATAGAGAAATTAAATTCACTGGCCAGTCTATATTTTTATAAAGCTTTTTTTTTAAACCTACTTTTACTTTATTTAAAACAATAGGACCTACGTAGGTAATTTTTTCTTAGATTTAATATTGTATTTAATTATTTTTTTAAGAGACGAGGTCTCACTGTCTCACACACTGGAGTGCAGTGGTGTGATCATAGCTCAATGAGCCTCAAACTCCTGGACTCAAGCGATCCTCCCACCTCAGCCTCCTGGGTAGCTGGGACTACAGGTGCAAACCATGACACCTAGCCTATATACAGGTAATTTTTAAAATTTAATTTTATGTAAGCCAATGGTATTTCCTTATCTGAACTACCTAAATGTTTACTTATTACTCCTATTATTCAGTGTGGTTTAATGGTAGCCTAGAATAATTGATTAAGGCTATTTTTACATTAGGAAAACTCAGCAATCGTTATCACGTTTCAGATCAAATGAGTTTAAATCTATGAATTAGGTTTCACAGCATAATTACAGCACCTTCTGGTGGTACAGCTACATGAGATTGAGACAACAGTCAATCTATTACTAATTTAATGGAAATCTGTCGGAGAGGAGGGTATGAGGAAAGGTGTTGGTTTGTTATCGTGTAGATCAAGCAGCCTACTAAAGACTAAACCACTGCTTTCCATCATAAAGACACCTCACCCCCTCAAGCTGACCACCATCTTGTTCTCTGTGAAAGACCTCACTGGTACCTTGCACCTTCTCACTACCACCAAATAAACATTTCTTTCCAGCCACAAAAAGAAAATATAATGTGCCAAATCAATAACATTCTAATGGAAAATAAGGCATTTTGAATGACGAAGATAGCTTCAATGAAAAAATTTGATGAGATGCCCACAATAAACAAAGAACCTTAAAACGCAAGAGATTCTCCAGTGGAAAATGGGATAATCCTTATGAACTGCTACCCAACAGACAAAAAAGTCACTACAAAAATTTGACATCTAAAAAATCCATTCCCCAATAATATTTTTTAAAGATATTAAAATAAAACCACACATACAGAGAAAAGGAAAATGTAAATGATGCTGAACTACTTTTATTGCTGTAACAAACAGCTAATGTTTAACAGTTAAACTCTTGGGCTCTATGTATGCATAAAAACACCAAGTAACCTATTGATTCAGTCAGACATTTAAGCAAAGAAAGTCAGTCAAACTTGCTATGTAATCTAAACAACTATTTGGCCACCCCGGCAAAAAGGTAAATTCACCACTTACGTATAAATGAAAGAAGACAGGGTCAGTAACATACTTACGGTGACACAGGTTAGGGAAGGGGGAACAGTTTTTTAAAAAGTTTCAACAAAATAATGGGAACAGTTTTTTAAATCAACACTTCAGCTTTGGTATATGAATCACAAAGCTAAAATCGCTCCAGTATATGTGAATAAATTGCCTAACTTCAAAGTCCCAGGAAGTACCCACAAGGGTAAGACATACTCTCATTTGAATGTTTCCTGATCCCATAAAATGGACTAATAAGTATAATACTGAAGGTCAATTCTGTTGTATCTCAAGGGTTAAATTCTTTGCTGTGAGTAATTTTGAAAAGTAGCCCAGTAAGAATCAGGCTTAGGCTAGTTCAGCAAGAGGAACCATTCCATAATGAGGCTTGGCCTGGACCAGTCCCAGGAGAATTAATTTGGTGCTATAGAACACCTAGATAAATTAGTTTTGCTTTAAATATTGAGTCCTAAAAGAGTTAAAAGAGGGAGAATATCAATCAATAATTTTTAGATTAACTACTTTGTATATGACAAAACAAAATTAACCTTGGCATTACAACCCCTTCCTCTGGCATTTCTGACGAACCCCAAGTTTAAAATAAATAACTAGAGATTAAAAAAACCAACCAAACATGTGCATTTCTTTCTTGGTACAGAATACTAACTCACTGCCTAGTTTATAAAAAAGAAAAGATCACATACATTTTGCAAAATTACAAATATTGTTATTTTCTTTATTAAAGTAATCATATGTGAGAATTAAGAATTCAAAAACTATGTAGACAAATTCCTGTAGGGTTTCTTTTTAATGGAAATACTAAAGGAGTTAAGCTTTAAAATTAAGGGAAAATAACATCTCAATTAGTAATGTTAGAGTCTTAAAATTATATTTTAATTAATTCCTCCCAAAGTCTACCCACGACTTCCCTTTAATAAAATTGATTTCTACTGCAATATTTGTGCAGAATTAAAATGGTATCTATAAATGACAACAAATTTAAACTAAAACTCCCTGTGTTTTAATGGTTGTTTTCTGGTTAAATGACTACCAAAAAGGTAAATACAAGATTCATTTCCACAAGAGATGAAATCAGGCTTTTAACTCTGCCAATTGCCCATGTAAACAATCTTCAATATTATTTGGTCATCATTTGGTAATTAAAATGGCAAATCACAACCATGCTGAATTCACATCCAGGTGCCAAAAAGTTATTTAGCAGATAACTAGAGATAAAGGAAATGTCTCTTTAACAAATTCTTTTAAGAATACATCTACAAGAAGCATCTGGCTTTCCAACAGTCATTAAAACAAGAAGCAGTTGAACAGTGGCACCCAGAGGTGAAAAGTATATTACTTCTGGAGAGTTATATTGTCAACCACAATCTGTTTTTCAGCCATTTTTTGTCACTTCCAGATTTTTCTCTAGTAACATACCATAAATCACTTTTTCTTGTTGTGTACTGAAATATCGTATTTTAACAAATAAAAATAAATGTTTTATTTTAGAAAAAGTACTTTACTTCTTTATTAAACTGCATGTAAATTTCCCTCCTTCAAAACAATAAACCACTGAACACCAGACAAAACACCTTCCATAATCAAATATTATGTCCACTCATCTACTTCTAGCCTAACAAAATTATTAGGAAATACCTTTTTAAGAAATAGCTCTGTGACAATTTCCATACACCTCAAATTATATTTTTGCCAAAAATGTTTATGTTGAACTACTGCATGTTCCTGAACCAAAATTATAATTCTGGGGAGATTTTAAGAATTCCATACTGAACTCTCCCATTATTATGATAACAGGGGATGGAAATGGGAATAAGAATGCTGAACAAAAGGAAAGGAAATAAGAATACTTTTTTATTCCACAGGAAGTTTAAAAATAACAAAATCTATTTTGACCAAAATCAAAATGAGCCTGTCGATTTTTAATTAAAGAAGTTCCATACCTTTGAACCTGCCAACAAGCAGCTGCATTAAGCATTTGGCTGACTCCGAATTCTTAAGTTAACCCGCAGAAAAAATGCCTCCTCCCAGATCTAATCACCTTTGGGAGCCTCAAATAAACCTTAGTTTGTGGGGCCAGCACAGGTCAGGGTTTTTAAGAGCCTCAGTAGAACAAGGTCTTATTTTGGTTTCTGGGCTGAAATGGACACATGCACTTAGGAGAGAGGGTTTTCCAGGGCGGTTTGCCTAATCTTTCAAGGATTTTCATCTGTTACTGGGTTTCCATTACCTTTTGTCAGACGTTTTCTCCAAGATCTTCGCTGCTTCTTTTTAATCACCTAAGAAGCACCATTGATGTGACAAGCTCCAGAATAAGGGTCATCCTTTCTTATCTGAATCTTCAGCCTAATGATGAGAAATGGGCTTCCATAAACTTGAAAAAGGCAGGAAAATGCTGCCAAAGTCATTTATCCACTACTTTGAATTGGAAAGAAGACAGTTGTCCCTTTTTAAAAGAATAGTAATAACGTATAAAATAATTGTACAAAACCTTCAGCGTTTCACATAAGAAATAAAGAACATTGCCCAATGCTATTTAAAAAAAACCAAAACTATTCTCATTTCCTACTATCTGCAATCTACATCATAATGTATCCACGATTTTGCATATCAAGCAGGGTGCTCAATTGTCTGGCAGAAATGAGAGGGAATTATGCCTGCATTAAAGCTAACATTAAAATAATCTCCCTCTTTTTGATACCTTCCTCTTGTCTCTTTTTTCTTTTTCCATAAATAGCAGAGTCACTGCCTAAATCAATATTTTGGCATTAAGAAGTAGCTTTTAGGAAGCTTCTAAGTCGCCAGCCTTCTACTTGCCCGCTGTATAGGCTGTGAACTGCAGCCGGGTAACTGCCTGCTTGTCGCTAAGTCTCATAGAGCAAAATTGCAGGCTTTCTCGCACTGAAAACCACACCATCATTGTCCATATTTGGGGATTTCATTACAATAACAGTTTGAAGGAACACCAGGCTTACAGCATTTCGGAGCAGACCTTAGGGAAGCTGCTCCACATGGAGCACACTGAACTCTCCAGCTCACTCTTAGAAAACCCACAGCTGTTCCAAGACCTGCGCCCAGAGGAGGCGACACGCGGCAGTAGATCTGGGCGCCATCTAGTGGATTCTATTGACCTGGGGGAGTCGTCAAGGCATTGGGGTTATATAGGATTCTGGAACCACTCCCTACAGCCAATCTATAAAATAAAATTTTCTTCAAACTACAGTAGAAGTAATAGGGAAAGAGTCTTACCTATTAAAAAAAAGGGGGGAAAGAAAATGGTAAAAGAAGCAAATGACTTAAATGACTCTTACAGGAATTTCAAGACTGGTTTTTGAATATAAATTTTAAAAAACTTTGATTTAAAGTCAAAGTGTTTCATTATTTATATCTTCATTAAGAAAAGGAAAATAGGAGCCGGGCGCGGTGGCTCACGCCTGTAATCCTAGCACTCTGGGAGGCCAAGGCGGGCGGATCGTTCTGAGCTCAGGAGTTCGAGACCAGCCTGAGCAAGAGTAAGACCCCATCTCTACCAAAAATAGAAAGAAATTAATTGGACAGCTAAAAATATATAGAGAAAAAAAAAATTAGCCGGGCATGGTGGCACATGCCTGTAGTCCCAGCTACTCGGGAGGCTGAGACAGTAGGATTGCTTGAGCCCAGGAGTTTGAAGTTGCTGTGAGATAGGCTGACGCCACGGCACTCGCCCCAGGCAAGAGAGTGAGACTGTCTCAAAAAAAAAAAAAAAAAAAAAAAAGGAAAGGAAAATATAGAAAGTTTATTTTACCAAAATATTATCATTTTTCTATAATCTTCCAGATTGGATACTGTGTACATTTTGCTTTAATAGGTTTATAATTCAGGAAGCCAATCCAAATGGAATTGAATTCTTATTTTCCTTACCATCTAATAAATACATGAACCTTAAAGACACTGCTTATAAAATATTCCACCAACTACTTTTCCCTTCTTAACCCCAACACCTTCCATTTCTATCATTCCAAAAGAGGTCTTACTCATTTCCTTCTCTGTGCTTTGCACATACACATCTAATGGAAGAAAGAACTTTAATTTTCTTCTTGACAAAGTTGTGTCTATTACTCATTTTAAGATCAAATTCAAAATACAACTCCTAGAAAGTTATACCTCCGACTGATCTGCAATCACTTCCTACTTTATTTCCAAACATACGTTATTTAACATTGCCACTTGATTATGACTTCTTAATTGTCTTATCTCCACAAATATTACCTTTGATTCACAAACTCTACCTCAGAAGAGGAGCCTATTAAATGTTGAATAAAATAGTATGACATAAGTAGATGACTATCTCTTTCAAGATCTGTTAGTAAATATTCTAGATATTCTGCCCTTTTGATGGGCTAAATATATCAACAATAACTAACATTTATTGAGCTTTACTAAAGCAGGCCCTATGTTAAGTATATACACTTTCTTATCGGATGCACACAACAGCCCTATTGAGTAAGTATTGTTATTATCCTTATTTTATAGTTGAGGAAATCTTAGTCTGGAAGGTTAAGAAATTCACCCAGTAGATGAAGACAGTAAGATGTAGAGCTGGAATCTGACCCCAGTCTTTCTGATTCCAGAGCCTATACTTTGAACCCCTATACTATACCATATATAACTTATATGTTGTTATTAAATGTATGATACACTATGATCTTATTACTGGGTGTATTGTATTTTGATGATTCAATTTACAAAAATTAAGTAGTTATAATTTTATCCCCTACAAAATCAGTTATTTTAGATAGTTGCTAAAATTATTCAAGTTAATATTTTTTACCATGTTTGTTCTTCAAAGAATGAGCTTACTATAATCAAAAGATTTGTACAGAGGAAGGAAAAGAAATTACTTTACTGATCAAAGGACTGATGTAGGAAAATATGCAAGCTGACTGCATTTGGCTAAGATTGCAACAATGGAGTGGAAGAGCTAGGGGAAATGGGAGATCTGGTAATAACTGTTTCTTTGTTTTTTCAGTTCACCTGACCTCTTTAAACATTTTAATTTAGACATGTTCCTCATGCTCCTCAAGCTTGGCCTCATGAGTAAGCAATCAGGGACCCCACAGGAACCACCTGTGGGGTTTCATTTCAAGAGAATTGGAAAGGGCTCCTGGGCCCCTAAAATATTTAAACATGTTTGAAATTGCATTCTTACAGCTTCTTGAATGGAAAAGGGGACTTTTCAAAAAAAGCATTGGTCATTTGTATGACCAATATTTTCTGACCAGTATAGGTCATAATTACTCAACATTAGAAATAACCCACAAGTTCCTAAACAATAAAATGGATAAATAACATGACAGATTCATACAATGAAATATTATTCAGCATTAAAAATGAATTAAGGGGTTGGAAAAAAAAAGGAAAAAAAATGAATTAAAACATGCCACACTCAAAATGGATGAATCTCAAAATATAATTTTGAGCAAAAGAAGCAAGACACATAATACACATAATTCTACTTACGTAAAGTGCCAAAACTGGTGAAACTAAACTCTATTGTTCAGGGGTACATAACTCAGATGGGAAAACTACATAGAAATGTAAGAAAATGATGTCACAAAAGGCAGGCTAGTGGTTGCCTCTGAGAGGAAGGAGAATGGGGCAGGGAAAGAATACAGGTAATTTCTGGAGTACTGGTGATACTTCATGAAATTGGACCCTCAGGCTGTGTTCACTTTCCCTTGTATGTCATATTTCACAATAAAGATGCAAAAGAAGCACATCCAATGGTCTTTTCAAAAATGTATCTGGAAAAAGAACATAATAAGCTTGGTGAAAATAAATTTATTGGCCCCATGATTGGGAGGATAGGAGAAAAGAGCAAGAGTGAAGTTTCTAAATTACAGAAGACGGTAGTGGCTAGACTGTGAGCTTGGGAATCAGACAGACCTGGATTTGAACTAGAACTCTGCCACTTACCAACTGTGGATCTTGGGCTGGTGTGTAAACCTCTCAAACTCTCTGCTCCCCACCTAGAAAATGAAGATCACAGTAGGCCCTACATCACGAGGTCATTTTTAGGCTTACACCATGAACTACTTTTCATTAATTGCCCAATGAGGGGTTTTTTTTTTTCTTTTCCCTGAGATTGGAAGTAAAGGAGGAAATTAACACAGAGAAAAGGAGAAAACTCACTCTTGCATCTATGGCAAGAGTCACCAGGAAACTTCTTGTTATTAAACCAAATGAACATCTTTTTCCTACATCATCAGATCCTCTTGAATATTTCTTCCTCCTGGAAACTTTTCTTCTCTTGTTTTCTTCCATACCCCAAGCTGTCCCCTTGTCACCAAAACCCCCACCACTACACATGATCAGGCCCTTGTCATTTTCCTCCTGTCCTGCAACAGCTTCCTAACTGGTTTTCTCTGGTTCAGCTCCTCTCCAACCCTCTCCCTACACTGTTGCCACAGTGTTTGTACTGACGGGTAGATCTCACCATGCCTCTTCCCCAGAGCCTTTATATGAAACTCTATTCTCTGTAGCCCTGGAAGATCTGGTCTGTATGACTGTCTTCAGGCTTATCTATTGCTATGCTAACCCACCTGCCCTCGTTGGGACCTTCTTGCCTTTTTACTACTGCTTTCTCTGCCTGGAACCCTTTGCCATATTGCCCACCACACTTATAAAACTTTAAAACTAAGGACAAGTCTCCTTCCCACCCACCACCCACTCCATTCTAGATTGCATACCTTCCTTTGTAATCAGTACAATCTATGATCATTCAGGATCCACTGCACTATTTGTCCATGGATGGTCTACAATACTCAAAAGACCATAAATTCCTTAAAGGCAGGCATGTTTCTTACTTACCTTTGTACACCGCCATCCAACACAGTGGCCAAAAAAGCCTAGTTAAGTGAATTCATGAATAGGGCAAATAATTGATGCTCACTTCACAGTTTTACAGAACTAGCACTGCCATCTCCTCTACTGTAACTTCCTTACCCACATCTTTTACAGGGGAAATGAGTTATATATTGTAACCTTGCCTCTTAAACCATGTCTTCTAACATTTCTTGGTCTTGTCATAATTATTACATTTTTCCACATCATATATAACTCATCAAAAATGTTACAGGTAAATTAAATCTATCTGATCTTGTTCAATATGATATATGTGTAATTGGACAACCGTGGATTCAAATCTTAACTCTACCACTTGCTAGCTGTAAAACTTTGAATAAGTTGCTCAACTCCAAGTTTCAGTTTTCTTACCAGTAAAATGAGGGTAGAAATACCTAACCAATATTTTTCTTATGAGGTTAAAAGAACTAATGTACATAAAGCACTTAGCACATTGCCTAGCACAAATAAGTATGCAATAAACATTATCTATTATTAATGCACAATTAAGGGTTACTTTGCAGACTACAATATTTTAATCATTCATTATAGTGCTCTGTGCTTTTCAAAACTAAAGGTCACCTTGGTTTTAAGAGTAAGGTCACCATAACTATATACAGGTACATATTTTTTCCCAAAGGGAAAAAACCCAAAAACGTATGCTTATATTATATATATATATATACATAAAATATATGCAGTATAACCACCTTGCTTATTTCATAACTGAAAAATATCTAAACTAGAAATTAAATGAAAATACAGATTTCACTGAGTAAATACTAGCATTTTCATGGTGCAATCTACATCTTTTATTAAATGCATATTAATCATATCTATTCATTGGTGAAACATGCTTTAAATATATAACATGAATAATCCAATATCACAAAAACTTAACTTTTGGGTTTCTTATTTTCTGTGCTTAATATTTCAATTCAAATATTGTTAAATTTTAAATGGAGGTTTTGAAGAATGCAAAAGAACAGAAAAACAGAAATAAAGGAAAACGGAATTGATTTGATAGAACTATATGAGGATATTTGTATGACCTTTGTAAATATGAGGGCAAGATCTTTGGAACATATGTCTGATCTTTAATTTATATTACAGATATAGTATATATTTGTATTTTTTAAAAATCACATTATCCTTCACTAATCAAAAAGTGAAGGGTCTGTTTGTTTTATCTACAAAACTTACTTTCCCTCTCCCAATTGCCACTTCCCAAAAAAGAAACACCAAACTTGAGCTACTTTATTCAAAAATGAAACTCTTGATGACAATAGGATTATTATGACAAGCATTTTCCACACTTTATTCTTCATGCCCAGAATGACATTGGTAAGATAAGACATTTTAAAAGTCAATAGCACTTATTTTGAAGTTTAAACTATCATGTTAAAAAAAAAAAGTCATTTCCTTAAACAGGAAATGTATTAATAATGGCACAAAAGACAGTGCAAGTCATACTATACAGTACAATGTTTCCCTTGAAAAAGAAAATAATATCCTTATCCTCAAAGGGTACTAATTCTTTAACATAGCTGTTTTAAAAAAAATACAGGAGAGGAGAAAATCTTGGCACCCTTCATCTCATATTCATATATATTTTGCTGAGTTCTGTTCATTTGAAAAATTAATGTATTTCACTAAGGATTTAAGTTGACACTATCTGAAACTTAAAATGGTATCGATATAATCAATTGTCACCAAAAAGTTCTATTCGATTTTTTACATATATTATTTATTTATTTTTACACCAATATTTGCAAAACTACCATATTTTTGCAATTGATCCAGTCTTTAAGCATCATCATACTGTTGAGAGCTCTACAAAGAATGACTTATTAAAATAGTACATTTTTGCAGACTCCTAACATTTTTAGACTTACTTACAAAACAGGGATTTAAGATGAAACATTTTTGGCATGGTTTAATTTGCATTTTATTTGCAATGACTTTGGATTAGACGGTATTGGGGAAAAATTCCAAGCAATGTAATTGTACATGGATTCAAAGTCCTGAGGGGTTACCAACAGTCTATTTTAATTTCCTATTAACTAAAAACACACAACCTTATATTTTGTTTTAATTCACTGCCTAAGTCCTTTCACCAACAGGCCTGATTTTCCCATTCTTACCTAAATAAAATTTCCTCATTTGATAATAATGCAAAACTTTTACTGGAGTTTAGCCTAGTGGCTAAGGTGTGTGTATTTTTTTTAAGTGCCTTTGTGTGCTGAGTAGCTACTAGGTCATTCAAAGGCATTATCAAATCCACCCTGAAATATAATAAACTAGACTTTGTCTATTTCATAAAAATCCATCAAAATACATCAAAACTAATGATGAATTTGGGTCAAATACTCTAAACTCTTTTTTCCAAAGTAGCTAACAAACAGATTTCCTACAGCAAATAAATGCTTGCAGGGATGGCGCCTCTGTGGAGGGAGTCAATTCATTGAGTCATCAGCATATTTATAAATGAATGTCTACGTGAAGATTATTAACCCAGTGGAAGCCCCTTATTTTCCAGGCTCAGGCTATAAGGAGATCTCAGAAACAAATGGTTCTTAGCTTGCTAAAACTAAGATGGGACTCCCCAGTCTCCAAAATGGTTGCTTTGTTTTTGAATCCACATTCTCCAGATCCAGGATATAGATTATTCCCTTAAAGATAACTTTTTACTAAAAACTGGTTTGAAGAGTGATTTAGAAATGGTTAAAGTCTCATTTTTATGAGCAAAGGGGATAGTTTTGCCTTGGTAACAGAAACAGCAAAAATGGAATTTCAAGTTTTTCATAAAGCTGGAGGTTGCACAAATATACTAACATGAAAAGCCACATCCTTTTATGTGAATAATCTGAAAATGTAATTTTAACCAAAAGCTGAGCAAAAGAAAATGTGGAAGCATCAAATCCACTTCTCTAAGGACTTGGTTTTATTTGAGCTGAGGGAGGAGGGAGTGTTAAATCACTCCATTAAGTTGATTTAGTAAAAGTCTCAAAATATGCTGGGAGCGCAGAGTGGATATAAGGATAACTTACCCTTCCACTGTTTCTTGAAATGTTTCATGGGCAAAGGTGCCTGTTACTTTGCTAGGATTTGAGGGGGATTTAAGGAAGGTAGAAGTTCCCTATCCATTCAAAAACAAATGACAATAAAAGAAATTTTCTTTCCCAAAATATCTTCCTTACTAATTGTGAAATTTCACAATTTATTAAAGTAAATAAAAGGACAAGTCTATATATTCTAAAGGGACAGAGGCCACAACTGTCTCACAATTCTATCCCCAGCCTGGCACAAAAGCAGATCAATAAATAATCCATTAAATGAACACATTTCCTAAAAGGTTCATGTAAATGGAGATTTTTAAATGTTGTTTGTTGCTTTTTTCCATCAAATCTCTTTCCAGTCCATAAATGCTAGAATTCAAAGAAATTATTGAAAACCTAAGAAAGAGAAAACTTCGGGGTAAAGTGCACTTACTTTTTCGAAATAATGGAGATGAAGACAAATTTTTGATTTGTGACAATTTTTTGCTGGCCTGACTACAACTAATAAATGAAGAGGAAAGAATAAGTGTTCTCTTCTAATACATGAATTTGGTTACTTAATAATGGAGTACATTCTTTATCATCAAAATTTTGTGACCCGAAATTCAGTGGGTGGCAGTGTGTCCTCACCTTTAAAAGTTCCTATAAATCCTAATTCCAACCTTATTTAATTGAGCAATTGGGGTGGGAGTAGTGGGTTAACTGAAAAAAGAAAAATCTAGCATGTGGATTTTCACTAGCCCTTCCATATTATCGGATTTCAGGGTAATAATATTTATTATTGGGATTGAACATTAATATTCTAAGGAAAGATAAATAACTGATGTTAGAGACATAATTTTATTCTTTATGAAAATTCTTACATGAATAAAGTCTTCCCCCCCCACCCCAGGGGACTGTGGACCTGTGTTAATTTGCATAGTTTGTAACTTAAAGTCTGAATAAGGCGTATTGGAAAAAGTCAAATGGAGAGCTTTGTACTGTAGTATCATCTAACTATTAGATTACCTTTTAAAGAGGGAAAAAATATATGGCAGGTTTCATTTCCACACTTCAAAGAAAAGGCGATAGGGTTATGTTAAACTCAGGAAGGAAAATTGTTTAGTTGCATCTTTGTTAACAATTTGGAAGCATCCATTGTATTACTTCTGTAATGTTATTGAGCTAGTTTTATTAAGGCAAATTTATAGCAATGTTAGAAATTAATACCACTCTTATTTCCTCCACCGCCTGACTTTATTGAATGCCATGGGGCATATTAATCAGTAAAGCCAAGTAGTGCATGAAATAAAAGTATAAATTAAGCTGTAACATGAATGTAAAAGGGGCTTAATAAAATAGAAATAAATAACACTTTAATGATAATCAACCTGCCCTGTCTGAGCCAAGCAAAAATTGTGATAATGTCAAACACAGACTCCAAAGAGCCCTATATATTTATATAAAGTTACACAGAAGCACACCTTGACATGGAAGTCAAAGATGACAATTATGGTCATTTAAGCCAGAAATGATGCATTGCTTGAATCGTGGTACTATCGGTTCAACAGATAAACACACGTACTGCATTAAAAGAGTTTAAACACCAAGCAGCTATTCTAAGTTCTCACTTTTTATCAAATGCTTTAGAAGAAAATTATTGTCTTATTGGTCTTCTTCCCACCCCTAATGGTACTTTTTAAAGTATAGTATACGGCTTTCAAATTTATTGATATAAACTGTATTCTTTAAATATTTTTTAAATATCATATTGTACTAAAATGTTTTAAATCTCTGTGTGTAATTAGAACCCCCTTTTGCTTTCTTCATGTTACTGTACCTTTTCTCTTTCTCTCTGGATCAAGTAGAATATAATGTTAATATACTATGTCTGTAAATTATAAATTTTTTAGAAAAGAAAGCTATCTTACTAAACACTTACATATAACTGGATGACACTTTACTTTATTTTCCTCCAAAAAAATGCTTTCTATGAGTGTACAGTTGAATCAACTATGGTACCACACTGTAAGACACCTACAAAATGAAATTCAATGCTTATTTAAAACAAGTAGTCATAGAATGATAATCTCCGTTCCTCAAAGAAACACTGAAACAGCCATAAGCTTTCAATTTTATGTACAAATCGATGTTTACACATGCAATCAAAAAGAGATCATGGTGAGGGAGGAGCTTATAATACTTTTATTATTAGCATCTGTTAACCTTTCCAGGTTGACAAACAAAAGATTTTAGCATTTATAATAATATTAATAAAATATGCTGCTCAATGTAAGAAGTTATTATCATTATTCATAGAAATAAAATACCCACACACAGCTGTACTCAGACTTGTTCTCCTGGATTTTAGCATTGACTCTATTAATGAAGGAAGATGGCATAAAAACACTTTCTATCATATTGTAAAATCGTGTGAAGCCAGAGTGTGGTGGCTCACACCTGTAATCCCAGCACTTTGGGAGGCTAAGGTGGGAAGATCTCTTGAGCCCAGTAGTTCAAGATCAGCTTGGGCAACAGAGCAAGACCCTATCTCTAAAAATTAAAAATTAAAAATAAATAAATAAAATAAAATTAGGTGAAGAGTGACTTTTAAATTATAACTTCTTTATTTTGCTTTTAAATGATGATGCTAAATCTTCAAGGATCCTATACCCTGTCACCAAATCGATCTCCCTGGAATATAATTCCTAAAATGTCTCTCCCTCTAAAACCCTTGCTGGCTCCCACTGCCTCTCGAATAAAGTGTTAGCTGCTTAGCTGCACATTAAAACATCACAGATAGCCCACTGCTCCTCTGCATGTAGCCAAAGTTCCTACGTCCTAGTCTAACTGGGGACCCTTTCCAACACTGCTCCTTTGCTTACAAACTTCTTTCTACCTCAAGTAACTTCTCCTCTCATAACTACACATCCCACCCCACCACCATCCCCATAAAATTCCTTCAACCTGCAAGGCCTCCTCAAACATACTCCTCCCTAAGGTCTTCTGATCACTCTGAGATTGTATTTTTTTATTTCAACATGGAGAGAACCAGAAACGCTGATCTACAGAATTATTGATCCATCATAGAATTTTAAGCCTTACACTGTTTTGGCAAAAAAGAAAAAAATATTAATTATTCTTAATTTTTTTAATTGTATGTGTTGCAACAGTATTGGATATCCTTGGCAATACAGATGCTTAGTTTTAAGTTGTTTCTTATGAAATCCAAAAATTATTCAATAGAAACTGTTTAGATGTACAAAACCCTTCTTAACATGAACGAATCACACTGTGAGGTGATTTTTCCGACATTACTGGCAGAGTTGCCAATTCAGGCATGTGAATATCACACTAAAGTTGCATCCCCTCCAATAGAGCAGAATAATACAGGATGTGCTACAATTTATAAAATGTATGCCCATAAACATTACGATGGTTTATTTAGAGAGCAAAAAGTAATTCAGATATTCTGAATTATTTTACAGTAGTGAAAACCTACTGATCCAAGGACCTCATCAAGCATCAGAAAACAATATCAGAGGCCACTGGTCTTCTGCATTTTATTAGCTTTAAAACTGAAAACTAAGTCTGGGCCATATTAGAATGCCCAGTGATTACAATAAGACCTCTCTTCACCATCACAATCTCAAAAACATGTCAGATGGTACATTTTAACTTCTCTTTATTTCAGGAAAAAAAAAAAAAAAGCTGCAGCTAAAAAATGCCAGAAAACAGCTAAGAGATTACATAGGGACTTTAGCTGATTTCATTTTTCAAGAAATAACAAAATTTGGAACAGGATTTTTCCCTGGATTAAAAGACAAGGAAGAAAACTGTTACTGCCAAGTTCTTGCCTATCAATTATTCTTAGTGGTAGCCTGATAATTTCATATAATTAAAGAATAAAAATTGACCCTCTGTGACTTAAAATTGTAACAGTCTAGCACATGGTGATTGCGTTCTAAACATCTATGTTATACAAGTACACAGATTGTAAACATCTATGTTATAAATGTAAAACAACTATAATAATTATTATAAAAATAATCCAGCCAGAGAAACTGCACACCATAAAACAGTATAGGCTCCCCCTGCTGTTTCTACTGCTAAACTTAACTAACACTTCCGGTTGCCAGGGCTTGGTGCCCTGGTTTTAAGGCTGATTAATAAACAAAGGGTAAACAAAACAAAATTAAAATACCATTATGTCAATAAATCAGTGGGTCTAGGGGAAGAGGAGAAATGAAACTGCCAATGCATTTAATGTAATAAGTCAGTATGAACATGAAAGTGAGTCTTGCCTGGAATTTCAAAAGCTGCACTAATGAGTTTCCAGGGAGCATCAAGGCTGTCCTGCTACTGCATTTAGATTAAGAAGTTTTCCAAGTCTGACTTGCTGTGGAACTTCTTCAAATCTAAAAATCGTGCAATGCCCTTGGGCAAGTTGGGCACAGTGCTGCCATCTCTAATGTCTGCAAGTGAGATGTGTAGACTAGCCCCAGCCCAACAGGGCGCACTAAGGAGATTATTTTGGAGAAACCGTAATGACACTGAACAGGAGGCTAGCTTAACATCTTGTCCAAGAGAGATCCCAAGCCTCCTCCGTGATGGCTGCTTGGAGTTCTGTAGGCTAATGAGGGGAACCATCTGTAGTACTTTGCCGGCAGATGTGTCCCCCTCACACTGTGCCAATGTCTCCTGATGGGAGGGTCTGCAGAGGGCCCCAGTATCACTCTGTGAGGGAAGATTGTCATATTTCACAACCATGTAGTCTAGAGGCCAAAAAAATATTTAATTATTCCTCTATAGTATGCCCTGGCTTTTCAAATGTAAATATCAGAATGAATGTGTGAGTGTCCTTATTTGTAAGATTGTCTTTATCTTATCACATTCAGGGACAACCATCCTTCCCACCCCACCCCCGGTAAAAATGATATCCTATGTTTACTTCTTTTGTAAAAATTTGATAGAGTATTTCAAATGAAAGGAGGATTCAAATTAAATGAACTGATTATTTGCTGATAACACTATTTCAAAGTCAGAGCAGCAATCTCTAAAGATGGAAAATATACATATACTCAGGTATGTTTTCCTTTCTTCAAATGTGTTCATTTGCAATACAGTTAATTTCTAATTTTATAATATCAAAAAGTAATAAGAAATTAAACTCAGATGATAAATCCTGAAATCTTTATGAGTAAATTTCAAATTAAGATGGAATGACATTTCAAAGCATTTACTTGGTAGCATATGGGAAATTATATAAGGATTATAGTAGGCATCAAAACATTTTAAGGCAACCATTAAACAGTTTTAAAGATAGACCTAATCACAAACTCAGCACTTAAAATAAGTACTTACATACCGCAAAGCTGTTTTAAAAGAGCATAAATTATTTTATTTTGTTGTAAGTCTCAAAATTTTATGACAATTCAACTCTATCATTCGATTCACTTTCAATTAATCCACTGTCATTGATAGAACATTATTAAAGTTTTTTTCCAAAAAAAAAAATAGTAATACTCCTTTTCAGGTAGTGATTTGAAACTCTTATTTAATTACATAAGCTCAGTTTCTATCTCAAAAAAAAAAGATAAAAGAGACACAGAGAAGATCAGATGAGCTGAAGATTTTAAGATTTTTAAACAGGGCCTCAACATATACCAACAGTTATAAAATGATTAAAATCAAAGGGAAAATGTCAACACTTTAACTTGGTTGGTAACAAGGTTAGGTGAATTTTTAACATAAAATATGCAGTTTTTAGCAAAAGTTTAAAATATTCTTAAAATAGTAGTTTATGTAAATCTCACACACGAACACCATGAGCAGCTATTTTACCATCTCATGTCTCACATAGATTTAAATGTTATTTCTCCAGCAGCACAGTAACACAAATTAGACTGTGAGTTAAGACTGACAATTTTTCCTTCCTGACACCTCCTCTTTAACTAGATCTGCCTTCCAAAAATATTATTATAAGAAGGTTCAATTCAGATTATCCTTATTCTCTATAACTGACATAAATATAGATGCATAATATGAATGACATTTACAAAGAAAAGGTCTTCTTTACAAACTTCTCATTTTCATAATAATTTCCACATAGAATATTAGTAATAATAGTTGATTTTGGCAATAAGTAATAGAGTTATAAACAGCTCCCACTATTTAGTGAAAGAAATGTCTCAGCTTCAGGTTTTATTTACTAGCATTTGAAGTCTCTCCATAACCCTAGTAAGATCAGTTATGGCTTAATTAAATGAGAAAAATAGCCTGCCAAAGATTCTTTGTTCTTAAAATAAATACTGTATGTTTTCAGTTTTCCTGCAAATCATCATAACCTATTTCTATTTGAGAATAGATTGGACTCCAAGCCTAAATCTACTTCATACATCTCAAAGAAAGTATCTTTTGCCTGGAATTTTTTTTTCATAGTGTACCAGCTACAAATATCGTCTAAAGAGGTTTCTGCTTTATTAACCATTTGAGAGTTATTCATCTTAGACTCGTACCAGTGAGGAGGTAACAGAGCCTGTTCACAGTAGAAATATTTGCTACTTAAAAATGAACACAAATTTACACTTACAACATGTCCTCAGTGCTGTGTTTGTGGTGAAGTTCCATAGTTATTACATGTCCTAAGTATATATTCAAATATATCTACAAATGAAAAACAAAAGGCTAAAAATTCACTGGCAAAAGATTGAGCTGCTCCATCAACATGGCAGGAATATTTCAAATAAATGATCTCTTCTGAAATCCTTTGGAGAAACGATTGCATTTGTCTGGCCTTTCCTCTCTCTGCCCCTGCCTACCGTTTTTCTCTACTTTCATCTATAATCGCGTCTGCTCCTCTCTGGACACACTGCAATGATTCCCCCATTATGTTGACGAAAAAAAAAAAAAAAAAAAAGGAGGAGGACGAGGGGCAAGGGGAGGCGAGAAGACCGACGCCTCCTGCGATTTGAAAGCGACAAGGCGCCTCCCTGTTCCTTCCACTAGCTGGCGCCAGAGCTCTAAAGATGCAGTGATATATTGCGTCATATCTTGCTAATTAACAAAGCTGTTTTCAAACTGATCGTAGTTATTCGAGGAAAACATGAAATGATTTTAACTATGAACATGCAGTAAAGCAGCAGTAAACAGGCTACCGTTCCGATGAAAATAACTCCATTTTATGTCTTCAAGCTTTTGTCTTTAAAAATAAAAAGAAAGAAATGCACCCTTAAAGAATGCGTGGTTTTTTTTTTTAAATCTTACCCAAATAATAAAGCGAGGAGAAGTCTTTTTTTTTCCTCCACAAATTATTCGCTATACATATAAAACTGTAAAACTTTCCGATTATATAATGCTCTGTTAACCTAAATAAAGTGCCTTTTTATTATGCATTTAGTCTAAGAAATGTCCGACACATCAGGGTCACACAGAGAGCTACTTTTACTGCCTTAGCCCCTAATTCACTCTTACACACGCCTTCCTCCTAACGAGCTTCAGCTTTCCTCTTCTTGGCACATATGTTCCAAGAACTCAGTTTTTGGATTTTTCATCCTAACCTTCCCTTTTCTTGCACAAGCAGAACACTGCCCTTCCAGACTCTTCCATGGCTGCAGGAGGAGCTGGCCAACCATCCAAACGCACATAACATTGCTCACTTTAGGGAAAGATGGCCCCTGGACCAATGAGCAGGAAACAGCACGTTTGGTTCACGACATAAATTATCCTTATGCAAGTAAGATATGCCGAGTATAGGTCTGGATAGAACAAAATCGAATGCAAAAAATTCAAAATACTATATATGTTGCTATGCAAAATACTATTTTTCATTTGGGAAAATTTCATATATATGTAGTAAATTTTTATTATTAGAAAAATGACAAACACTGATTATGGCAAGAGAAGGTAAATTCAGAGAAAACTACAATGAAATACTATAATTTTAAAAGAAATACTTTATAGTTTGACCTGTGAACTTATTAAATGGCTGGTAATATTCATTCGAATCACATGCCCTATTGCCAGCTGCACACCTTCACTTCCTTTTGTGACTGTGGAGGTCAAAGTCACTTTGGAGAAGAGAGCAAGGGAAGGAGCTGGTCTCTCTGAGCTTTCCTCTGGTTTTCATAGCCAGAAAAATGCCAAGCTTTCCTTTCTCACTCTTACCCTAATTCCTCAAAGAAAGAATGCTAAGCTTTCTCTTGCTTTATCCTATACTACAAATAAAATTAAAACATGTTTTCTTTCCCTATCAGCCAAACTCATACGTATGGTTCCTAAAAGGCTACAAGTTATAAATCCTTTCCTGAACTGAGTTTTCCTTGGGATATCAGTGAATCACTGTCCTTAAATACCCAAAAAAGGTCCCAGAGATAAACCAGGGCAAAAAGTGGTCTGTAACACAAACTAATGTTTGTTTTGACGTCTTTTCAGTTTTCCAGCTGATATCTTCTTTGGGAATCTTTTTCTGACACCTGGGCAACTTTGATGCAGGAAAGAACATTCAGAAAGTGAAAATAAAGTTTGAGGGAAGTGTCAAAAATTCTGCATAGCAACACAACCGCAGAAGCTCAGTATGTCTGTAATGTAAGGAAAGGTCAGATTTAATCCTTTGCCATCAGCAGTAATTTTGCCGGGCCTTTTCAGCAGACATACTGACAGGGGAACTACATTAACCACAATTTGGAATGCCCTGGTCTTCATGCTAACTACAGTTATCTTTTGTTACTGACTGGCCTTGACCTATAGATGGACTGCATCAGGTGCTACTGAAACCAGCAGGTCTTTCTACAAAGCCTAGTGCAGGCCTGAGTCATACGCAGTTTAATTCATATTCCACTCAACATGCCTGTTTTATTTCCAGTGGAAATTGCTCATTTAATTGCACTGTAAGTTTTATGGGGTATGCCCCAGGCTGCGTTCTTTATGCTAGGCATTTCAGTATTTATGGGCAGAGCTATACCCAAAACTTCAAACGTAAAGTAAAACCAGCAAAATATGCTCTCCTCCAGTTCCATAAATACTTTTCACCAGTTTCATTATTTTTTCCAATGAAATTAAATGAGTGTGTTAAACCTGTAATATAGACTATCACTTTGTATCTCCAGAGCTGCTTTTGTCTTTCATATTCAAATCTGATACAACTCCTCTTTGCTGCGTAAGAATGAGACTGCAGAAGAGCGAGTATCATCCGTTCTGCGTATGATCTAGCTCCCCAGTAAAAATAAAGACTTCCTCTGTCAATAATCTATAGAATTTGTTCTGTGAAAGGTTTTGTTGTTTTTTGTTTTTTAATGAACTATGCCTGCTTCTAGATCACACCTACATCAAGTAAATAAACATTCTGTATTGCAAATCTAATGCATGTGTTGCAAAATACATCTGGTTTAAATAAATAAATATGTCACATCTTCTACTGCAGGTGGTTCCTGTGTTTGGGGCAGGAGCAGACATGAGATTTTACCTGTGGCAGATGAGGATGCATTGCCGTGCTACTCAAATGCTAAAAGGGTTCTACTGGGTTTTACTAAAAACTGTTACTCCACTATACAAAATATATAAAAGCATGTTTCCAGGAAATTCCAGAATTTTAGACAAATGCTTCTCAAAAAAAAGCGATTAATAGCTTTTTGGATAGTTTTAGTGGAGTAGTATAAACAGAATCGTCATAATGGGGGTTTCAGAAAAGGGGAGCAGAGAGAATGAAGACAATAGGTATAGAACAACCATTTGTCTGTTTTTGGAGGGTGTAGTAGGGTCAAGTGATGATGTTTATATCAAATTGAGGGAGGTAAGGACATATTTGGAGCTGCTGGGCAAAATGACAGATCTCGAGGACTAAGGTTTGAATGTAGGAACAAAGCAGAATAGAGCGAGACTAGAGTTGTTTTTTCAAAAGAATAGGGAACATTTCCTAGACTTAGAAGGAGCTAGAGGTGGTAACATAAACTTAGGAATGGGAATTCTCAGAGAATTGTCGCAAATGTACTAGACCTCAATGATTCAAGGATGATTGCCAATCTTAAGAAAGATGTCACTTTTCCTTCCCAGAAAAGCCCCTGGGAGTGACCCCTGCAAATCCTGCAGAGTATAAGGTGTACTCCCAGTGACAGTCTTCCTTAGAGGACTTGGGTGTTTTTTATTATTTTATTTTATTTATTTTTTTTTTGAGACAGGGTCTCACTCTATCACCCAAGCTAGAATGCAGTGGCATCATCATAGCTCACTGCAATCTCAAACTCCTGAGCTCAAGTGATCCTCTTGCTTCAGTCTCCCAAGGAGCTGGGACTATAGGCGTGGGCCACCATGCTCGGTTAATTTTCTATTTTTTGTAGAGATGGGGTCTCGCTCTTGCTCAAGCTGGTCCCGAACTCCTGGCCTCAAGCAATCTTTCCACCGTGGCCTCCTAAAGTGCAAGGATTACAGGTGTGAGCCACCAAGCTCGGCCAGAGGACTTGGTTTAAACCTACCGTCGTAGCATTGATGTGACCACTCCTATATTAGTTGAGATTCAGTGCAAATACAAGTGGCTGAAAACCCAAAATAACAGTAGCTTAAACAAGATAGAAATTGTAATAGTCATTAGGACTGCCCATATCATATATTCTGGTTCCCCTTCCTTTGGGGCATATAGTCAGACTGTACCTCCCAACCCCTTCGAAGTTATATGGTCATGTGAGTTGCATTAGCCAATAAAGTGACATGTGTTATTTCCAAGCAAAAGCTTTAACAGTATACAATTCACCACATTCCCTTTGTCTGTCTCAGCGATAGTGGAAGCATTGGTTGAGGTGGAACACCTGGCTGGCTGAGGACCCATGATGAACAGCATTGTACGTGTGTGACCAAGAAATAAATTTTTGTTGTGTTAAGCCACAGGTTAAATTTCTTTCTCACATAAAAGTCTGAGTGGGAAGGCCAAGACTCACAGAGTGATCCAAGGTTTTAGGGAACCAAGGTCCTCTGTCTTGCTGTCCAGCTGCGGTCATGTGCATGCTCCAAGCAGAAGGAAGCAGGAAGGGATGAAGAGGCAAAGGGTGTACTGTCCCTTAAGGAATGCCCCAGAAGTTGTCTCCCTTCCACTTGGATGCCTTTGGCCAGAAACTGGTGACATGGATACATCCAGAGCCCCAAGGGAAGGGGAATCAATGAAGACTGCATGAGGCCCAGTCAAAAGTTGTAGGCTGTTTCACCATATTAGGGGACACAAGGGACTACGATTCTGTCCTAACTCTCAAGAACTCCTTTTACAAATGTGGAAGTGATGGGATTGTACCGCCCCCTCCCCATTTTTTATAAAAATACAGAAGTAGTCAGAATATTGATCAACATGAACAATGAGAGACTGAGGCCACCTTAATTTACTTAGTTGTTAGATAAGAGCTTTTTTTCTTCCCCAGCACCCCAGTTGGTTAGAGATTATGAGATAACTGTCCTCATTATAACCTTCAACAAGCTTTGTATTCATGCCATGTATTTGCTCATCTGGCTACCTTTAAAGAAACACCACAGAATTCAAATTTATATTATCTGCTATGATGTCTCATTACCAGTCCCAGAAATATAAGATACAGAGATAGAAAGGTTGACATAATCTAGAGATTACATTCAAGTGAGTTTGGCTGTATAATCATTGTTTCTTGCAAAGACTAGAGCTACAGAAAAATAGATCAATGTGATCAACTCTAACATTGGGGAATTGTTTTCCTATCGTGTCTGAGCTGAAGCTGGCAGCAGGAATTAGTGCTACCCACTCTAAAGGGCAGATCACAATTGATCGTTCCCAAGACAGTCACTGAACAGACTTGGTGAGGCTGCTCATAGTAGAGCTGTATTACACCGCAGAAAGAGCCCCGATCTTTTAACAATGCACTCAGTTCAAAGCAAAGTAAAAAGCTTTTTGTTCGTTTCAGTTTCCCACTTAAGTACATTTCTGGTCACCATTCCTTGTATGGAATATTTTTTTATTGTCAAAATGTTTCTTAAGGCTGGGTGCAGTGGTTCACACCTGTAATCCTAGCACTTTGGGAGACGGAGGCAGGAGGATCGCTTAAGGCCAGAAGCTTGTGGTTGCAGTGAGTTGTGATGGCACCACTGCACTCTAGCCCAGGCAACAGAGGAAAGAGCGACACCCTGTCTCAAAAATAAAAGTTTCAGAAGCATTTCTGGTGAGCACTAGCCCACTGGGACGAGAATAGGGCCTGACTTACAACATATGGCCCAAAATGTGGAGGAGAAAGGCTGACCAATGAGTATATGGCAACTTACATAGCAAAATTAATCATCAAAACGCAAAGCTTGCCTTTGCTTTGTTGGTGTAAAACAAAAATAAGAACAAGAGCGAAATACAAAATGCAAACCGAAAGAGAACCTGAGGGGCCGGGTGCAGTGGCTCAAACCTATAATCCTAGCACTCTGGGAGGCCGAGGCCGGTGGATCATTTCAGCTCAGGAGTTCCAGACCAGCCTGAGCAAGAGCGAGATCCCGTCTCTACTAAAAATAGAAAGAAATTAGCTGGACAACTAAAAACATACAGAAAAAATTAGCCGGGCACGTTGGCGCATGCCTGTAGTCCCAGCTACTCGGGAGGCTGAAGCAGAAGGATTGGCCGAGCCCAGGAGTTTGAGGTTGCTGTGAGCTAGGCTGACACAACTGCACTCTAGCCCGGGCAATACAGTGAGACTCTATCTCAAAATAAAAAAAGAGAGAGAGAACCTGAGGCAGGCAGTGGCACGGTGTAGCTCTGGCCTTTCACTCTCTTCTCTTGGACCCCTACAGTACTTCTTTTCCTGCTTCTTTATTTATATAGTGGGAAATCTATTGTCCATTGCTGGGGTTCAAGCATGCCTGGGCATGTTTGTCAAACTGGTGGGGCAGGCCTTGCAGAGGCCTGAGGGGCCCCTGACAAAGGACTCAAAATGGGTCTGCTACTTAAATTCAAACACATCCAGACAAGTCTGAGAAATTAGTGTGTGTGTGGAGGGGGAGAGTCTGTGTGAGACATGGAAAAGTCTCCCAACAAAAACTTATGCTTAGGGAAGAGGGGGCCTTAGTTGCATGACATAGGGACTGCTTTATTTTCCCCTGGCAAAATAATTCTTATTATTGTTTTTCAGTCCTAGGAAATCAGGGAAGGATCAAAATCTGTGTATGTAATGGAATCATCATTAGAGAGGGCTAAATAAGATTTGGTATCAGGTCAAAAAACAAGCCTGAAGCATACCTTTGTATTTATTATATTCTTATAATATAGCATAACATGTTACTATATTTTTTAAAAGGTACCTGATCTTTCTTCTTTTAGCCACATTGGTGTAACTCTCCTGACATATGCTTCTGTTAGGTTATTAAGTATAAAATATCCGATTTCCTTAAGTACTAAGTTTGACAGTGTTTCCAAAAGCTCAGCACTTGTCCTCAAGGCCACATCAGAGGAAGGAGAACAAGTGGTTTGAGGAGAAGAAAAGAGAAGTTTATTACTTTGCTGGCAAAGGAGGAGGATGGAGGCTGCAGTCTGAAAAAGGCCATTGCCATCCTCCTAATAACAAGCAGAAATATGGAGCTTTTAAAGGGTAAGTTCTCAGCTTCAGGCAATTGCTGTTCAACTACAGTTGATGATTCTAATCATCCCATCTCAGCTGAAGACAATCCCATGACCCCCACCCAGGACTTCCCTCTGACAGATCTGGGCTGAGCCTCTCCTGTAGCACAAAGAACAGAAGACATTACCCTGCCCCTCCCAACCACTGGCCTGAGGCATGGGTGAAGGTTTTAATTCTCAAAAAGGAGTGGAGGATGTTTTAAAGAGACAGAAAATATTTTTGCCTTTTTTTTTCCCCCAGGCCATTCATTCCCTCTGTTACATATTCCCCACTGTCAATATTTCTCTTCCATATCTATGGGAGGAGGGGTGACTACTCTGTTACAACAGTTGATATCTCTGACATTTCACTTTGACACTTTTTATTTTTATTGTGAAGGTACATCCTCAGTCTTTCAGAAGCATGTTTTGGCTTGTGATTATCTTGTAAATGTTTTTTAGAGCAATTTTTGTGAAACCACAGTTAAGTCAAAAATTCATGTTTTTTCAAATATGACTTTCATCATGGAACCAATGCAGTGCAGAAAGTTCAAAATATCAACAAAGGAAAGGATGTTTGGGAAGGATGTGGTTAATGAACATACAGTATGTCAGTGGCTTGAGAAGTTCTGGTGATTTTAATCTTAAAAATGAGCCATGTGGGTGACCTGAGACCAAGGTGGATAATAATGATCTGAAAGCTGTAGTGCAAGTGAATCCATCTCAACCTACTTGTGAATTAGCAGAAAAGTTTGACGTTACTATTCCAGTAACACTGGACCATTTGAAACAAATTGGCAAGGTAAAGAACCTGGGTAAATGGGTTCCTCATGAATTAAACAAGGGTCAGCAGAGAAATCATCTCAAACAAAGCTTGCCTTTCTTTGCTGTCATGACATAAAGGTGAACCATTTCTACACTGTATCGTTATGTCAACAGAAAAAAGACCAAACTCTGTAAAGTAATTTTAAAGAGATTTACTCTGAGCCAAATTTGAGGACCATGACCTGGAGCCATGCCCAAGATGCCTCACAGAGGTTGAGTTACAGTTTGGTTTTATACATTTCAGGGAGACAGGGGTTACAAGTGAAGTCACAAATCAATACATGGGAGGCATACATTGGTTTGGCCCAAAAAGGTGGGCCATCTCAAAGCGGGGGCTTACAGGTTATAGGTGGGTTAAAAGATTCTTTGGCCTGTAATTGGTTAAAGACATGAAGCTTTGTCTAAAGGCTTGGAATGTTTTAACATAAGGAGCTCTTTATCAGAGATAAGCCACTGGACATAGATTTGTTGTGTAAATTGAGGACCTGCAGGTTTGTCTTGCATACCCTTAGGCCTGTTAATGGG
>RJWJ010005149.1:0-70376 GCA_004363605.1 Indri indri | reverse complement strand
GGCGTTTGAGGCCAGGAGCCTGGCAGAACTCTCTAGGAGGTGCACAGAGGGAAGGCGGCCCTGGGGTTTAGAGGTGGGAGACAGCAGAGGTGCTGCAGGGGGGCAGCCAGGGAAGCGGGAAGAAAATCAGTTAGTGTGGAAGCCAGAAACCAGGGGGGAAGGGTTTTGAGGTGGGGGGAGAGGAAGAGCACGTCAAATGCTGATGACGGGTCAAGTTAAGAGCCAGACTAAAGACTGGCCGTGGGAATTAGCAATGTGGCCATCATCAGTGACCTTGACAAGAGCAGTTTTTGTGGAGGCAAAAATCTGCTTGGGATGGGCTCAAGAAAGAACCATAGGAGGTGAACCAAGCACCAGTGGGGTCAACGATGCTCCGGAGGTACTCTCCTGTGCAGGAGCAGAGGGAACAGCAGGAGGCAAAGCGGGGAGGGGCGGGGCAGTGGGAGACCTGCCAGTGATCTCGCTGGGTGAGGGGAAGGGTGCGGGGGTGGAGGGGCAGCAGAGAAGGCCGAGGGCCTGAGGACGAGGCAGGCAGGCAAGGAGTGTGGGCCAGGAGCTGGAAGAGATCCTGCTCTTGCCGCTGCCTCTTCGGCCACCTAGGGGGAAAGCATGAGAAGTGTGCGGTGACCAGGACTTAAGGGGGCCGCCTGAGCGCTGGCCTGCTTTTGCTCTTCCCTCCCCAGCGTGTTAGCTGCGTGCTGTAGGTGCAGAGTTGTACTTAGCCAGCGCCGTGAGGGAATTAGCCAGTAGAACAGAGTGAGGAGAAGGCGGAGATCCCCAGGGCTGGGGTAGGCTTCCAAGAGCAGGGTGGGGGGCGGGGAAGGCAGGCGTTCTGGTTCCAGGGACAGATGTTTCAGACTGTGATCTAGGAGGGGTTGCATTGAAGAGTGACAGAGCCGAGGGTGCACAGTAGGAAGCAATCGCTCAACTAGGGTGGAGACAAGATTGTTGGAGGGGAGGGATTCAAGGGCTAGAGGCTGGATGCGGCCAGCATTGTTTTAGTGGGTACTGAAATCACCCAGACCATGGCAAGGGTGGTATTGGAGAGTGCGAGAGGACTGGGGGGCCAGGGACAGGGGCGGGGGGCATCAAGGGGTGCAGCCTGAGGAGGGAAGTCACAGTGAGGACACAGGACACCTGCTGCCCCTTCAGACTGAGCATGGGAGAGAGGACAGCTCCTTCCTGTAGACGCACCGGAAGAGCTGCAGGGCTCTGTCAACTGTGTTTTACAGATGGGGACTCTGATGTGCAGGGAGACTCAGCAGCGTGTCCAGCTGCCCACTTCCCACCCACACGGACACAGGGACACACAGACACGCACACAGAGACATGCAGTTACGCAGACACGCACACACAGAGACATGCAGTTACGCAGACACCCACACTCAGAGACTTGCAGTTACGTAGACACGCACACGCAGAGACTTGCAGTTGTGCAGACACGCACACACAGAGACATGCAGTTACGCAGACACGCAGACATGCAGTTACACAGATATGCACACGCAGAGACATGCGGTTACGCAGACACGTACATGCAGAGACATGCAGTTAAACAGACATGCACACGCAGAGACATGCAGTTACTCAGACACACGCAGAGACATGCAGTTACGCAGATACGCACACGCAGAGACATGCGGTTACGCAGACACACACAGACACGCGGTTACGCAGACACGCACATGCAGAGACATGCAGTTACACAGACATGCGCATGCAGAGACATGCAGTTACAGACACGCAGACATGCAGTTACGCAGACATGCACAGACATGCAGTTACACAGACACGCACATGCAGAGACATGCAGTTATGTAGACATGCACACGCAGAGACATGCAGTTACACAGACACGCACACACAGACATGCAGTTACACAGACACTCACACAGACATGCAGTTACGCAGACACGCACACGCAGAGACATGCAGTTACACAGACACGCACACAGACATGCAGTTACGCAGACGTGCACACACAGAGACATGCAGTTACGCAGGCACGCACACACAGAGACATGCAGTTATGCAGACACGCACACGCAGAGACATGCAGTTACACAGATACGTACACACAAAGACACAGATGCAAGATTTGAATCCTGGCATCAGCCGTTCTTCTGAACTGCTGTCGTAATGTCATTCTTTAGGGTGCAGTCCAGGCAGGCCCCTCTTATGACACATTAGGTCTCACAGGTTATGCATTCTTCACGCCCTGGAGACTCCCAGTCCTTGGCGAGATAGCATGTGACAGTGATCCTCCTGTCCTGAGCAGTGAGGAGTGGCCAGCACATTGCTGGTGTTTCTGCGTGTCCACTACTTCCTAAGACCATGTGCTTCATACTGTTTTATCGCTATGCATTGTGATGTATTATACGCTGACGTCTGTTAGCATGGTGTTTACATTCCCTTTTTTCAAATGGCAGTTATAGATTTTTGTTTGACTAGAACACTGGTTTGTGATGAAGACACAAACTATCAGAGTCTGCGATTGAGCTGGGCCTCTAAAACCAGTTGTAACCAGAGAAAAGGTGAGACATTTGCGACCGAGCACAGCAGTGCGTTGGGGTGAGGCGGTGGCACAGTCAGACGTCTTTGTAAACTCTGTTTTGCTTTTCCCTTTGCTCAGACACTTCCTCTATTGTTTTAAGCAATAGCATCTCCTACTGTCAGAGTCTCCACTTAACCACGCTTCTCCTCTCTTCTGGCGCCTTAGGTCTTTGTACATGGTGGGTAAACCCCTGTTATCTCAACACTATCATTTTTTCACAGCAAAATTTAAAAATTTTTGGTGAGTAGTCATGGAAGCCAAGTGGATCACGTGTTCGTTTTTGATAAACTTCCTGTGATTCCTCTCCAATTTTTGATCTTTCCAGAGTTACTTTTCCGAAATTGGTTCCACAGTGGGTTCAGAGCCCGCTGCGTCTTCCACACGTATCACCGGGCAGAGACGAAGGTGTGCAGTCAATGTTGGGGCTGGGCTGCTTTGGCCACAGTGGAGGTGTATTCGTGGCACACCTGGGAAAAGTTAAGATCACCTGTGGTGGGAACTAGCTTGCGGGGGATAGCATACTTGGTGTGGACTGAGAACTGGCTTGTTTTTTTATTAGAGAACCTTCTCAGGAGGGGTGGAAAGCCCTTCCAAGAATACCCATTGGGTAATAAAACTACTGTATCAAAAAAATAATAAAGGCAGCACTTACTGAATGATTACCACGTGCTAAACACTATTCTACGAATTTTATTTGCTCATTTAACCCTCAGAACAACCTTGTGAGGTAAGTACATAGTGTATTTATTAATATTCACATCTCTTTGTCTCTCTTTCTTTTTTTTTTTTTTTTTTTTTGAGACAGGGTCTCACTCTGTTGCCCAGGCTGGAGTGCAGTGACGTTGTCATAGCTCACTGCAGCCTTGAACTCCTGGCCTTAAGGGATCCTCCTGCCTCAGCCTCCCAAAGTGCTGGGACTACAGGCGTGCACCAATTATTCCCATCTCTTAACAAAGGAACTAAGATGCGGAGAGATAGCAACTTGCTCAAGGTCATACTATGAAGTGGTGGTGCTGAGACTCGAACCCAGAAACGTGGCTTCAGTCTACATTCCTAACCACTTTGCTGTAGCACCTCTCCTGAAATGACTTCCTGGAGAGGGGCTGTGAGAGCATGACTAAGTAGCCATTAAAATAGGGTCATAGCCTGGGCATGGTGGCTCCTGCCTTTCATCTCAGCACTTTGGGATTATAGGTCTTTTTATCCTTTGTGTACCTTTTTGTATGTCCAAAACTTCTGTACTTAGAAGTTTATTATAAAATTTTTCCCCTACAGGAAGTTGCAAAAATACAGTACATTGAATCCTGTGAATCCTTCTCCCAGCTTCCCCTGGTGGGACATCTAAGTGTAGTACAGTATCAACACCAGGAGACTGACATTGCGCGTTACTGTTAAATCATATGCCTTGTTTAGTTCCACAGTTTTGCACGTACCCTGTCTGTGAGTGGGTGTGTGCGTGGGGGGGGTGGGCTCTCTGCAGTTTGACCCCATGTGTAGGTTTGTGTAACCACCACTGTGATCAGAACACGGAAGTGTCCCCCCGCTGCTCAGGGGCTTCCCTCTCGCAGTCGTGCCTGCCCTGCCACTCTCCCTGCTGCCGCCGACCCTGCTCCTGTCCCTGTAGCATCATTTCCAGGTGTTGCTTAAATGGAATCATGCAGTGTGTAGCCTTTTGAGATTGGCTTTTTTTCAGTCATCATAATGTCTTTAGGAGTCATCGAAGGTGCTTTTGTATCAGTAGTTCATTCCTTTGTTTTGTTTTTAACCGAGTAGCATTCCATTGTACATTCACCTGTTGAAGGACATTTGACGTTTTTCCAGTTCTTGGTTATTAAGAATAAAGCAGCTATGAATATTCATGTTCAGGTTTTTGTGTGGCCATAAGTTTTCATTTCTCTGGGATAAATGCCCAGGATTTCAATTGCTGGGTCATATGGTGAATATGTTTAGTTTTGTAAGGAACTGTCCCAAACTGTTTGCGTGGCGGCTGCACCATTTTACATTCCCACCAGCAGTGTATGAGAGCCATTTTTCCCACATCCTTGCCAGCATTTAGTATGACCACTGTTTTTTATTTTAGCCCTTCTAACAGATGTGATTTTAATTTGCATTTCGTTAATGGCTAATGAGGTTAAATATCTCTTTCTGTGTTTATTTGCCATCTGTGTCTTTTGATTGAAATGTCTGTTTATGTCAGTTCAATTAATTGAGTTGTTTGTATTTTTACTGTTGAGTTTTGAGAGCTCCTGATATAACTGATACCAGTCCTTTGTTAGACTTGTGGTTGCAAATATTTTCTCCCAGTCTGTAGTTTGTTTTTTCATCTTCCTATCAGGGACTTTTGTAGAGAAAGAGCTTTAAATTTTGATGAGATCTAATTTTACTGTTTTTTTCTTTTGTGGTTCATGCTTTTGGTGTCACGTACAAGAACTCTGTATGTAGCCCTAGGTCCGAAGAGTTTACTCTTGTGTTTTCTTTTTTCTTTTCTTTCTTACTTTCCCCTTCCCCTCCTCTCCCCTCTGACAAGGTCTTGCTCTGCTGCCCAGGCTGAGTGCAGTGGTGGGATCATAGCTCAATGCAGGCTCAAACTCCTGGGCTTCAGTGATCCTCCTGCCTCAGCCTCCCAAAGTGCTGAGATTACAGGCTCGAGCCACTGTACCTGGCCTTGCTTTTGTTTTTTCTTCTGAAAGTTTCATGGTTTTACATTTGTGTGCAAGATTCATTTTGAATTAATTTCTATTTCGAGTCAGTTTTTGTATAAGGTGTGAGGTTTAGGTTGAGGCTCGTTTCTTTGCCTGTGGATGTCTTATGGCTCCAGTACCACTGAATCCTCCTTCCGTTGCCTTGTACTTTGTGTTCTCTTAGGAGATGGTCAGTCACATGTGCCCATAAGAGAAGACCCAGGAGAGGCTCAGGAAAACAAAGTTTGTCCTACAGGTGGAGACAGGAGGCATAAACCCCACCATACAGGGCCACATGGGGAAGATGCCATTATGGGCAGGAGGCAGAAGGGAAGGGAGGGTTTAGGCCATGGCCTTTATTGGGTTTCCAAGGCAGGGCAAGGTGAATAGTTCAGGATTGTCTAGTTTGAGTAACTTTGGTGGACTGTGGACTATTGGGATGATCCCTAGCTCCCTGGCTCCTGGCCCTGGGATGATCCCGGCAGAGGAAGGTTGCCCCCCGGTGCACAGTCCAGATGGAGGAGTTGGGGCTCTGCATCAGTTATTAACGGTTTTCGTCTCACAGACATGCTCCTGGCTGGGCCCTTTACACTAAGAAATGGCTAGCCCTGGGAGGGGCAGTCACACCCCAGCCAGAAAGGTTTTTAAAGATAACAAAGCATCATACTATACAGAAAATTAAAAAAAATTTACAGTATAAATTGCATTTGCACTTCTGTGAGAAACGAGTTGAGTGTGCCCGTGCGGGTCTGCTTCTGGGTTCTTGATTTTGTTCCGTTGCTGTGTATCTCTCCTGCACCAGCACCACGCTCTGCTGATTGCCCTGTGAAATCGTCTTAGCATCAAATAGAGCGATTCCTCCTACTGTATTCTTCATTTTCAAAGAAAATGTGTTACCTATTCTAAGTCCTTTGCTTTTCCATATAGATCCTAGAATAAGCTTGTCTGTGTCTCAAAAGTTCTTATAATTTTGATAGGACTTATAGATCAATTTGTGGAAAATTGACGTATTTCCCATGTCGAGTCTTCCAGTCCCTGGACACGGCGTGTGTTTCTGTTTCTTTAGTCCATCTTTGGTTTCTTTCATCAGTACTGTGTAGTTTTCAGTGTTCAGATCCTGTTCATACCGTGTTATAGATTTATACCTAAGTATTTCATTTGATTTGGAGTGATTGTAAATGGCATTGTGTTTTAAGTTTTAGTTTCCACGCATTCATTACTATTAGCTCATTAAATATGAAATGTCTGATTTAAATCAAACGTGTAGTTCATTATATCTCAAACAAGAAGCCGTACAGTTAAAGTATGCACCTAAACTGTCAACACAGTTTTGCCCTCTTAACAGTAGCTTGCTTATTGCCAGCAGCAACGAAGCCTGGAGAGCGAGTGGTGATGAAATTGTGAAATGTATTTTCCACAGCTTGTTGAGAATTGAATATTTTTCCTTGCAAGAAGTGGTCCAAAGCCTGGAAGAAGTGGTAGTCAGTTGGTGCAAGGTCTGGAGAATATAGTGGATGATAGTTTCTAAGTCCAGCCTCTGTAGTTTGAGCAGCGTTGTTTGTGTGACATGTGGTCTTGCAAGAGGATCGTCCTATCTCTGTGGACCAATCATGGCTGCTTAATTGCAAGCATCCTCATTATTTTGTCCAGTTGGTTGCAGTAGACATAGCTGTAATCAAATGGCCAGGGTTCATGAAGCTGTAGTGGATAATACTAGTGCCGGACCACCTAAGAGATACCAGTAGTTTTTTTTTTTTTTTTGATGAATATTCAGTTTTGGACTGTGTTTTGGCACTTCATCATTATCCAACCATTGTGCCAAACGCTTGCGATTGTGAAAAAGAATCCATTTTTCATCACACATAACAATACAGTATAGAAATGGTTTGTCTTTATGTTGTGACAGCAAGCTTCGAGGGAAGATTTCTCTTCTGGTGCTGGTTTGATTCATGTGGAACCCGTCTGTCCAGCTTCTTTACCTTGCCAATTTGTTTCAAATAGTCCAGTATTGTTGGAATAGTAATGTCAAACCTTGCTGCTAATTCGCCTGTGGGTTGAGATGGATTCACTTCCACTGGCTTTTAACTCATTATTATCCACCTTGGTCCCAGGTCACCCACATGGCTCATTTTCAAGATTAAAATCACCAAAATGGAACTTCTCAAACTATTGACATACTGTGTGTGTTCATTAGCCACATCCTTCCCAAGTATTTCATTGCTGTTTTGAGCTGTGTGCACTGCATTGGTTCCACGATGGAATTCAGAAAATAACACTAATTTTTGACTTATCCATGGTTTCACAAAAATTACTCTAAAAAAATTTTGAAAGGTAATCACAAGCCAAAACGTGCATTCGAAAGAATGAGGATACTTCACAATTAAAAAACAAAAAACAAGTGTCAAAAGTGAAATGTCAGAGATATAACTGTCAAACTTAGTGCTTAGGGAAATCAGACATTCCATACTTAACAACCTAATAGTATCTAGAAATGCAGTTGCTTTTTGTGTGTTGATTTTGTATCCTGCATGGTTGCTGAATTCACCAATTAGTTGTAGGAGGGCTTTTTTCGTTTGTTTTTGTGATTTCTTTGGGATTTTCTTAGACCATCCTGTCATTTGCAAATAAGGTGTGTGGAGGTGGCAGTGGAGGAGGAGGAAGTCCAGGCCCCCAGCAGTCGCCTGGCAGTGAGGGGCTACCGGGAGAAGGAGGGGGGGCAGGGGCAGAAGTCCAGACTCCCCCTCAGTCTTTCCTAACCCTGGAGGCAGGGAACGAAAGCTCCCTGGGTGGCTCCTTTTCTTTTAAATCTGGGTATTTGTTAATATTAAGGGTACCTCCTGCGCTCCCTCCCCTCTCTCTCCTTAGTTGACTTCATTATGTGTTAGGATGGAGGAGTTGCTACTCCACACGTGACAGACTCACGAGAGCAAACAGTGTACGTCACGGGCTCCACAGGGCCAGCCTTTGCGTCCTCATCGCTCAGTGGTTTAATGGGAAGCACCTGGGGCTGGCGAGCACTTTGCAGCAGTGCTGGGACTGCAGGGGTGGAAGTAGGGAAGCCCCAGCCGCCTGACGGCCTCCTGGATCTCCTAGCAGGGTCTGTCGCCACCCCGAGACCTTCTAGTATGGACTGTGCATTTGCAGGAAATGCGTGTTACTTGAAATGTTTGGTTTCTGCAGCATGTGGGCCAAGGTAGTTTTCTTTAGAAGTATTCGTTGGATTGGGTAATAGTGGTCACTGAGAAGTCTGCACTTGATCTTACTCCAGCTTATGCTAACTTTTTACCATAGCTATTCTTATT
Organism: Indri indri; assembly: GCA_004363605.1. Classification (NCBI taxonomy): domain Eukaryota; kingdom Metazoa; phylum Chordata; class Mammalia; order Primates; family Indriidae; genus Indri; species Indri indri. Next base: position 61,839 of record RJWJ010005149.1, on the reverse strand, counting down.
TAGAATAAGAATAACTTAAGAATTCACTAGCTTATTCTAAAGTTTTACCTGACCTGGTCTGGTAGAAGATAATTAAGGTTTTTCTTAATTGATATTTAATGGCTGTTCTTAAAGATATCTTCATGCTGATGTTAAAGTAATTAATGCCCGGTGGTGTTTGCACATCTCTCCCCGAAGGCCGTGCTGGACGAGTGTCTAGAGGATACTGTTACAGACTGATCCACAAGGATTTCTGGGACAACTCCATCCCTGATCATGTTGTTCCGGAGATGCTGGTAATTCGCTTTGGTCATTGTTGAAGTTAATTTTTTATATAAAGTTTTACTGACCAGTGTAAGTAACATACTTGGGAGTGTTGTACAATTTTGATTCCAGAAAGTCGTTGTCTGACCATACTCTTCAGTCACAGCACCGCTTACCCATGAGCAAGCCTCAGGCTGCTGACTGGGGGAACCTCACTCACATTCTACATTCTTTTTTTTTGTTTGTTGGAGACACAGTCTCACTCTCTTGCCTAGGGCGAGTGCTGTGGCGTCAGCCTAGCTCACAGCAACCTCAAACTCCTGGGCTCAAGCAATCCTACTGTCTCAGCCTCCCGAGTAGCTGGGACTACAGGCATGTGCCACCATGCCCGGCTAATTTTTTTTCTATATATATTTTTAGCTGTCCAATTAATTTCTTTCTATTTTTGGTAGAGACAGGGTCTCGCTCTTGCTCAGGCTGGTCTCGAACTCCTGAGCTCAAATGATCCACCCGCCTCGGCCTCCCAGAGTGCTAGGATTACAGGCGTGAGCCACCGCGCCCGGCCGCCTTCTACATTCTTGACAACAGGAATGCTTCCTGGTGTCCGGTTCTGTGATAGGATTGTCTTTAAACGCTGCTGTTTTCTGTTTCCTTTTATAATTAATAATTATGGAATCTACTTTCTTTCTCTCTCTCTCTCTCCTCTCTGCTCCTCCTTTCTCCTCTTTCTCCCATTTTCTTGCCCTCTTTTCCTTCCTTTCCTTTTTTTTCTTCTTTCTCTCCCATCACCATCTTTCTCCTCCTCCTCCTCTTTTCTTCTCTCTCCTGTCTCCTCTCTCTTCTCTCTTTCTTGATACTGTTTTTCTTCTCTTTTTTCTCTCCTCCTCTTTCTCTCTCTTCAAGCAGTAGTCATGTGAATAGGCTAATTGATTTAGTTATTTTATTATTTCTAAGTTTGTTTTGTTTTTTTCAGCGCTGTCCATTGGGAAGCACGATCTTGAAAGTGAAATTACTAGACATGGGTGAACCACGAGCTTTGCTGGCAACTGCCCTTTCTCCTCCTCGTCTGAGTGACATCGAGCGCACGATCCTTCTGCTGAAGGAGGTAGGACTGCCGAGGTCTGTTAGTGCTGGAAAAACCTAAGTTTCATAATGTGGCTGTCTGTCAGGTATTTCGACTGTTGTAAATGATCAGCATGTGCTTGAAAAAGCCTGCGTGCTGAGTGGTGGTTGATTGCAGGTTCTGTGCATGCTGTTAGAGCGGGTTTGTCAATCGTCTTGGTGGAACTCACCACCTCTGCTCTTTCCTCTCCTCCCACCCACCTCTGGAGCTGGGAGACCCTGCTCTTCCTACCACAGCTGACTCTCACTCTACTCTTGAGACTGCAGCCATGGCCTTGGTGCACTAGATGTATCTTGGTCCACATATAAATAGTATTTTCTGTGGACAGAAGCTGTGGACATTCTGCTTCTGACCCTTGAAGTTGAGGATGCCTCTGGCCTTTCACCTGGGAATATATGATACCTGCTTGGGTTTCTATGAAATACACTGTGTCAAGTTAAGGAATTTTTTTTTTCCATGCATAGTTTAGTAAGTTTTTGTTGTGAGTGGCCACCATGATATGGTTGTTGGGATTCTTCATTTAATACTGTGTATGCCATATTTCTTAAATTGTGAGTTAAGTAGACTTTTGTGGAAGTATCCTTTTTAAAAAATAGTGAAATGTGTTTTAAGTTTCAAGAGCAAATTAAAAACAATTTTTTTTGGTAGCATCGCCCTTTCATAAGTTGACTTTAGATGTCTTTTAGAAACTTATTCACCAAAATTTGGTCTTTATTTCTTGTTTTGGACTCTCTGCCTTAAGGAAAAAGTATGAGTGAGTCACTGCTTGCTAATGGCACTCATGTATTTTATAAAGGTTGGCGCACTTGCAGTCAGCGGGCAGAGAGAAGAGGAGAACCCCCATGATGGTGAATTGACCTTCTTAGGAAGAGTTTTGGCCCAGCTTCCTGTTAACCAGCACCTTGGTAAACTCATAGTCCTTGGACATGTATTCGGATGTCTAGATGAATGTCTTATTATAGGTAAGTGTGGGAACGAATAATTGCTAATGAAGGTTTATGCAGTGCCACTCGAACAATCTGACATTCTCTGTGTTTTTTCTGTTGTTAGCGGCAGCTCTTTCTTTGAAGAATTTTTTTGCGATGCCTTTTCGGCAGCATCTTGATGGATACAGGTACTTAACATTCATATTTGAAGTGCCACTTTGTTTCAGTGGCATTGGATGACACTTTTTGTTGTCTGTTTTAGGAGCAAAGTGAGTTTCTCTGGCAATAATAAGAGTGACTGCATTGCACTGGTTGAGGCATTTAAAGTAAGTTTTCTGTTGTGTCACCTACGAAAGCAGCGACCACAGGTTTTTAGCGTAACACATTTTCATACCGTAAGCCGTGAAGTAGAAAGAGAATGTGCTTTCTCTCATGACAGTGTTGTTAGGGTTGCTTGGTGTCCAACATTAAATAAACAAACTGCTGGAGGAAGTGGGTTGTGGTGGGAGTCCAGTTTTATGAAGTTGATCAAAAGAATTAAATTTGTAAATTTTCTGTGGTCACAATGTGTTGGAAGTGGACTTGGCTAATACATTATTTTGAAACTCTGGATCCTTTGTTCCAGACATGGCAGGCTTGCAGACAGAGAGGAGAGCTGCGGCATCCAAAGGTTGGTCGCGATTCCTGGTTTCCTTGTAGATGGCTGTGAGTGATAGAGGACTGTCTCAGCTTGATTTCTGCATGTGAACATGACAGTCCCAGCGCCAGAGGCTGTCCACAGGGTGCCAGGCCGTGATCTCAGTGGTCTGGTCCTTTGGCGTCTGTCACCCCTGGGCAGGGAGGGGGCAGCTCCAGGCTTGGGGGGCGGGCGGTGCTGCTCGCTTCCCATCTTCATGCTGTGTTGATCTTTCTGAGGTGCTGGCAGCCTCTCTGGCTGTGCGTGTTGCATACCTGGGGCCGCGGTCCCCAACCCCTGGCCACAGAGCTCTGCCGCACCACCCCACCCCCACCCTCCCAAGGTCTGTGGAAAAATTGTCTTCCGTGAAACCAGTCCCTGGTGCCAAAAAGGTTGGGGATGGCTGCCTGTGGGATTGGCTGGAGTATGTTAGTTCAAAATTAAGAGCCTTGTGAACTTTGCTTTTACTGTTTTCAGCTAAGTTTTACGTAATGGGCTTCAGAGAAACTTGCCCTGTTAGCCTCTATTTCATTCTCCTTTTGGTCAGTTTCTGTTCTCTTCAACAACTAGATTCAAATGACTGTAGGTCTGTGTGTTTAGATTTGCCGTGCCTAGACATGTCTCTACCAGTAAGTATACGAGTTACCCTTTAAAGCTGCCTTTTAGACTCAGCTGTATTATTTTTCTTGTTGGTATGCAGTCTGTTCCCAAGATAATCAAGGTGTGTGTAATTTTTGAGACAGATGAACTCATAAGAAGAGTTCCTGTGTAACGTTTGTGGTTGAGGTCTTCCGTTTATGCCGTCAGTGCAAAACGGGATGCTCCTGGACAAGGACTACCGTGGTCAGCTTGAATGCACTGTTTAACAGCTCAGTGTCTTAAATTCATCGTTACGTTTTTAGATGAAACATGTATTACAGTAGCCAAATTAAACTCCAATTTATTACCTTAATATTGAATATTACGCTTTTATGTATTTAAAGGATGAACTTGACTGGGGACGGTTAAATTACATTCAAATCAAGAGAATTAGAGAGGTGAGTTAAATTTTTTGACTAAACGAATGCAAATAAAGTTGAATTATCAAATGTTTATTAAGTACCAACAATAGAGGGCAGTAATGAATATTCCAAGAAGTACATTTCCTGCCCGCTTCCAGTTTTAGTAGGAGTGCCTGTGGTGTTTTCATCTTTAAATATGGTAACTACTTGAGTTTCTAATAAATATTCTTTTTCAAGTTAAGGAATTTTTCCCCCTGTATAGTTTGGTGAGGAATGGATGTGCAGTCTCATTAGATGTCTTTTGAGTATATATCGAGATAAATACAGGGGCTTTTTATTTTTAACCTATTAATACAGTCATTCAACACAAACACATTGTATAGCTATATAAAAATATTTTCTTTCTTTATATCCTTATTCTATAAGTTTTTATCTGTTTAAAAATTTATTTTTTACTTTTCAAACTTTTTTGTTAAAAAACTAAGACACAAACACATACACTAGCCTAGGCCTACACAGGGTCAAGGTCGTCAAAATCACTGTCTTCTGCCTCCACGTCTTGTCCTGCTGGGAGGTCCTCAGGGGCAGTAACAGGGATGCCCCCCCCAAGGGCCTGCTGAGGCTGTTTCACAGTTACCTTTTTTTGAGACAGGATCTCACTCTGTTGCCTGGGGTAGAGTACAGTGGTGTCATCACAGCTCTCTGCAACCTCAAATGCCTGGGCTCACGTGATCCTCCTGTCTCAGCCTCCCAGGTAGCTAAGAATATGGGTGCACACCACCATGCCCAGCTAATTTTTGTATTTTTTTGTAGAGACAGGATCTTACTGTGTTGCTCAGGCTGGTGTCAAACTCCTGGCCTCAAATGATCCTCCCATTGGCCTCCCAAAGTGCTGGGATTACAGACATGTGCCACTGCTCCCAGCTGCATTTTTTTTTTTTAATGAATAGAAGGAATACAGTGTAAAGTAATGGCAAAAAGTATAGTATAGTAAACATATAAAACAGTGACACAGTTGTTTATTATCATCGAGTACAGTCTTCCCTCAGTATACTTGGGGGATTGGTTCCAAGACCCCCAAATATACCAAAATGCACACATGCTCATGGCCCACATTTGGCCCTGTGGAACCCATGTATGCAAAAATTAGGCCCTCCGTATGCTTGGGTTTCACATCCCATGAATGCTGTATTTTTGATCTGAGTTTGGTTAGCAGAATTCCATGCGTAGGTGGACCTGCGAAGTTTAGAGAGTCAGCTGTATCGCGTACTTTGCACATTGCACGTGCTGGGGTTTTACATGGCTGGCAGCGCAGTAGGCTTGTTTACACCAGCATCACCACAGACATGTGAGAAACATGTGCTGTGACTGCTACAGCCTAGGCAATGGGGATTTTTCAGCTCCTATAATCTCGTGGGACCACCAGTCTTAGGGTCCTGTCATTGACTGAGATGTGTGGTGCACGACTGTATAAATAACTACAGTGTGGGTTTCCTACTTTTGATTCAAGCTGTGTCTTGGAATAAACTGCTTGATTATAATATTTTCTCTCAAAACATTGCTGGGTTCTGATTACCAATATTTTCTCTAGAATTTTTGCCTCTGTATTCATAGGCGAGATTGGCCTGTGGGGTGTGTGTGTGTGTGTGTGTGTGTGTGTGCTCATGCATGCACAGTACCATCAGATTTTGGTATCAGCTTTGCGCCACCCTTGTAGGGTGAGTCCCTTTCTATGCCCAGGAGTATTTTTAATTAGCAGTTTAATAACTGGAAATATGTTTCCATCCATAAAAGTATTTGGGACCAGTGACTTTTGAGGGGTAGATTTTTTTAAAACAATCTTTTCAATTTCCCTGAAAGCTATTGATCCATTCTGGTTTCTAACTATTCTGGCTTCGTTCTTGTTGAGTTATATTTCTCATTCAGGTATCCATTTTATCTAGATATTTAAGTTTATTGGTGTATAGTTCTAAGTATTTCTTATTTAATTCAGATCTATGTCAAGTGGTAACATCTTTCTCCTTCTGAATATCAGATATTTGTGTACTCTCATTGTTTCTTGATTATATTTATGTGTTCCAGGGTCCCCAAGACCACCTTCAGGTTCAGTGATTTGCTAGAAGGACTTACAGAACTCAGAAAAGCTGTTACACTCAGCAAAGGTGAAAGGCACTTAGGGAGAAGCTGGGAGAGACTGGGTGCAGGTTCTAAGTGTCCTCTCCCGTTGGAGTCTTAAGGACAGCGATTAATTCTCCCAGCAATGGTGTGTGACGGCAAGCGTGAAGTATTGCCAACCAGGGAAGCTCACCTGTGGCTTGGTGCCCAGGGTTTTTATTGAAGACCCTGTAGGCCTGGAGTGCCTGTGTGGCCGACCTTAGTTATTCAGTCTTGAGCCCCTGCAGGGGTTAAACTGATCTCTCATAAATTGCATTCTAGCATAAACTGTCTGGTGTGGCACAAGGCCCCAGCTAGGCAAAGATACTCTTACCAGGCAGGGTAATTTGCAAGGCTTTAGCAGTTAGGAGCTGGACCAGGGCCAAACCTGTCTTTGGAATGTGCTAGATCTGGACATCCTAGACCTGCTGAATTAATACTTCACTGTACAGTTTGCAAGATGTTCAGTCTGTTTTACTATAGTTTCAGGCAACATACTTTTGATTTTGTCAGTTTTACGGTGCAGGTTTTTGGGGAGGGGAGGGGGACAGAGGATTGTAATTGATTGCTTTTTCTTTTAATTTAGTTCTCTTGTGTCTCTTGGTTTACTTTTTCAGCCTTCCTGAAATGAATACTTAATTCATTCACATTTTCAGTCTTTCTAATTAAAAGCATTTAAAGCTATGAATTTTATTGTGAGCAGTTTTGTCTACATCCCATTGATTTTTGACAAGTAGGGATCTTGTTCCTGTCTGTAATTCTTTTAATAGTGGTTTCCTCTTTGACTCAGGATTTTTTAAAAGAGTTTTTGCTAGTTTCTAGGTAGAAAGAAATGTTTTTAAATCTTTTTGTTTTTAATTTCTGATTTTATTGCGTTTTAGAGAAAGCGGCATAACTTTAGGTTGATTTTTAATTAGTTCAGTTGTGTGAGGTCCCGGTCTCATGGAAGATTCCGTGATGCACGTGCGCACGGGCGAGCATGTGAGTGTGCTCCCTTCCTTCCCAGTCCCGGGGGTTCTCCCCTCCTCGGAGGTGATGGCTGTTAAGTTCTGTCCTTTCAATTCTTTCTAGTGGTTTTCCCCCCACTTATGTTCACACTTGTGATTGCGCGTTTTTTATTTTTTGCAATTTATTGAGATAATTTTGTGGTAATTTACGATCAGCTCATAGGTATTCAGAGTTATGTATTTTGATGTGTGTACATTTAAAGTTTGGCGGTTTGTATGAAACAGTCTTTATCTCAACTAGATGTTGATTCTTTTCCATTTGGAAGGACCGTTTGTTTGGCCCTTGGTCACTTACCCTGCTTTCAATCACAGAAGCAGTGCCTGGTCCTGGCAGAGGGCTGGGAAGTGGCCATCCGCTTTTCTGCTCCCCAGGGCACTGCAGCTACGCATTGGTACTGTGTCCAGCAGGGGGGTGTGTTTGTAAATTGGCGTCATGAAACATATGCCAACCAGTTTCGTGTTCTGGTATTTTCTGTTAGTATTGTATTGATTGTCTCTTCCATTCCTTATTAATTAATCTTTAATAAGATGGCTCTGATAGCAGTGTTTCATCCCATCGATGTGCTCATACTTACCCCATTGTGCACTTATTTGCTAGAGTTTTCACTGTTCTGATAACACATGTGCTTTGAGATACCAGATTTCGACGTGTTTTCTCAGGTGGCTGAATTGTATGAAGAACTGAAGACTAGAATCTCACAGTTCAACATGTATGTGGATTCGCGGCGACCTGTCCTGGACAAAGAGTATGTACACAAGCAGCGGTTCATCCTGCAGGTGTGCTCGAGTTGCCTGGCTTCTCTTTCCTGATTCTTTCTGCTTCCCGGGGCTCGTGGTTGAGTAAGTGCTTACTCCTGCTGTCTGATGCCAACCTGCCTTGAAGATTTTAGATCCACAGCACTCACGCTGTATTTGGGAACCAAGGAAAATTCTTGTCTTTGTTCTCTGTGTCATTAAGTTGATGATCTACCTAGAGAGTGTTTATTTTATTTATTTATTAACCATTTAGAGGGTGTTTATTATTTATTTATTTAATGGATTCAGACCCTTTTCTGATTTCCAGGGCCGTGTTTGTGTAGAGCACCAGCTGTTATCATTGCTCAGATCCTGTTGTTTTACCTTTTAAGAAAGTGAAAATGCTCTTAATATTGTTCAGTTTATGTAGCTGAATATATTATTTTAACTTAGGCTGTGGATTCTGATCATTAGCAGTTAGATGGAAGCGTACGAGTTTTGAGGAAGAAAATGTGTCCTGGTGGGTGGAGGATGTTTCTGCTATAGGATTTTGGAGGAGGGCTGGCTGATGCATGCGGAAGCGGGTGTGAATGTGGGTGCCTGTAAACAGGGTGTGCTGGGAACACGAGAGGTTTTCCGGATGTAAAATTGCCTTAAGGCTGGGCGAGGGTCTTCTGAGGGTGTATGTTTCAAACAGGGTATATTTTTATTGAAGAAGGGACTCTTTGCAGAGTGCTTTTCAAAGGTGAATATTGGGTGCCAGCCTGCTGCCCTGGGTCTAAGTTACCCAGTTGGAGTTTTATCTGAACATCTGTTAGAGTACTGGACCTGCGGACGTGTGCCAGGGAGAAGGTGGAGAGAGTTGCCCGACCCCTGGGGCTTTGTATCATCGTTGAACTCACTGCTGTTTCCTAAACCTCGTTCTGAGAAGTACTCAGGCTATTTTGAAGAAAGACTGTGTATAAAGTGTTTCTGTTATAGTGAAATAACCAGAAATGTGACTTTCTGCTTAGTCAGTGAAAGGTCTAGATGCCCGTCTTTTACATTTATAGATGTTATATCATGCTGGGATGAGGTTGGGATGTTGGTGAGAATAACTGATAAAATAATGCTGTTACTTCATGAAAATAAATTTCTTTTCCAGGTTGTGTTGGCAGGTGCTTTTTATCCAAATTACTTCACTTTTGGACAACCTGATGAGGAGATGGCCGTGCGGGAGCTGGGTGGCAAAGACCCAAAGACAACTGTCGTGGTAGGTGCCGAGGATGAGCAGCCCTCCCTGGGGTGGTGGCGGAGCCCTGGGTTTCCATGGAGAGCTTCATTTTAGTGTGGCCAGTGCAGAATATTCTGTTTCTCTAATTGTCTCTATTTCTGCGAGTGCCAGTGGATCTTGCCCTGGAATGGAAGTTGGGCTTGTTTGGCCTTTTCAGCTACACCTGCTTGTCCCTCAGTCTTTTGCCTCCTTTTTACAGACCTGGCCTTAGGGGAAAGCCTTAAGGATTTATGTGTTCATGGCTAATGCAGATTTGATTGTGTGCCATTTTGAAGGACTTAAGGCACTTACCCATAAGTTTAAAAACGTTTTGTTACTTAACAACTTCATTTTACACAAAATAAAACATTATCATCAGCAGCTTAGGTCAAGCCAGTGATTTCCCCAACCTGGGTGCCCAGAAGAACCACCAAGAGACAGACTGTTTAATTTACTGATTTATACATTCAGACTTGAGGGCCCCACAAGGTCTGAGGTAGGAGGTGTGGCCTGGAAATCAGCATTTAAATGCTTTGGCTGAATCTCATGGCCAGCCTCAGGCGCTGACCACTGGAGCATCTGCAGGCCGTGTGATTGGCAGCAGTGAGATTCACAGCTGGAGTACAGCCTTCGGGAGCTGAACCGGACTGTTCCTGGACTGTCTGGTTGTGGTACTTGCCTGTATCCGCTAAAGGGTATGAGAAGCACTTGAAGTTAGTGCCTGGCGCATCATAGTGCTTGGGCATTACCAGCTTTTGTTCCCGTTATTCCACCACCACTGCTGTCACTGAAGAAACGAGTTCACAAGGAGGGGTCACAGGCGACTGGAGCGTTCCAGTCTGAGCTCTGTGACGAGCTCCGAGAGGGGCCGGTGCTCACGCTGGAGACCAGAGTGGCAGCTGAGATGTAGTTTATGCTTGTGGAAGGGATTTGATTTAAAAGGCTGTCTTTGGCTTTCTACAGCTGCCGCGGGTCGCCGGCCCAGGACCAGTGTTCTTCTTGGCCCTTAGGGTGGACTAAGCTCCTTGGTTGGCCACCTCTCTCATCCCTTGGTCCCTTCGTGGTGTTCTTCCTTTAGCCGTGCACGGGGGAAGGGTCCTGTGGGGCTCTTCCTCAGACATGGAGCTGTACTCACCCCAGTGACAGGCAGCCCAGTCCCCATGCACCCCGGGACTGGAAGTTACCTACCCTGGGCATCAGAGAAGCTACACAATATCTAGCTTTGTCTATCACTTCTTTGAGAGGCTGTGTGTGAAACACTTCTTGTTCTTCTCTGAGCCTCACGCTAACCCTTTGAATTGGGAATTTATCATTGTCGTCCTTATTTCATGATGTGGCAGTTGAGTCTTAAGGCACTTCTGTAACCTGGCTAAGGAGACATACAGCTTCAGGGAGTGACAAGATTTGAGCTTGGACCTGAGTCCCAGCCATGCCTGCACTCACCTCCTGTCCTGGGCCCTGAGACAGACAGGCCTGCTTACTGCAGGGGCCCCTCGCAGAGCCCAGGAGGAAGCAGGAAGTGCTGGGAGAACGTGGACGCAGCCCAGCACGCTGCAGGGGTGACAGCTCCCTCTGGCTCTGGTGGTGAGGAGACACTCCCTCTTCTGCTTAGCTTACATCGTCCTTTAGAGTTTACATTCTCATTGTGCTTTACGTGGAAATACTATGTTTTTAAAAGACATATTTAGTCAGCTTGACTATTACAAGATAAAATAAAACAGAATAAACAGAAATCTTAATTTTGCTGTGTTAGACTACTAGACTATTTTAACAGGGTAAGAATTGGCCTTTATTTAACATTTATTATTAAAACTTAGTTATAATTTAAAAGTCATTAAGCCATTAAAGACACCGATCCATATAGAGTCTGTATGTTATGGTTAAAGATTGTAAACTATGTTTTTGCAAACTACAATAATGTGCAGCTGCTTTGAGCTTATGAATGTCATAACTGCCTTGCTGGCTCTGTGTCACCCGCTCTGATTGATGCTGTGTTATGTTTGACAGCTGAAGCACATTCCTCCCTACGGGTTTCTCTACCACAAACAGCTACAGTCTCTCTTTAGGCCGTGTGGGCAAGTCAGATCCATTGTGTTTGATGGTGCAAAGTAAGTAATATATTTTTGTAATCAGCTGCAGTTATGAAAGAGGCATAAAGTTTTACATGTTTACAGATGCCAGTTCTCAAAACTAGATGCATGTGTAAATGGGTCTTCACGCAGGCTGCTGCAGGAAGCTCTTAAAATGGAGCATTGGTTTATCTCATTGTTAGTAGCAATTTATCTTTTCTTTCAACTAAGTGATCTCCTAAAGGAACTGAGCTGTGTGGGCAGTGGCCAGGGTGGTCAGTGTGGTGCTGGGGTTGATTCTCTGAGAGTGCTCTTCACTTCAAGGCACCTGTCCCCAGGATTTTCCTTGTGAGTCACTAGTAATCGTTATGTTGTAGGCCAGGAGGATGCCCCCAAATAGTGTATCTGCATATAATTATTTAAAACATATATGTTCTAAATATGTTTGGAAGACAAACACTGTAAAAACTCAATTACATTTGGCCCTGTTTTAATTTCAGGTAAGGAACAAATGGTATGTTTTGGAGTGTCACTGTAAATTTTTATTTTGAACAAGAAATGTTTATGCACAAAAAAGATAGTTTTAAAATGGATTTTTAATTTTTAAAGGTAGAAATTGTTTCCTAGTGTTACAGAAATGTTTTATAAATTTTTATTTACCTTGGCAAAGCTTTGTCAATCTAGTAAATGAGAAAATTTTCACTTTGTCTTTGACTAATCTCCAGTTAACTCAAGCTGAACATATCAAATTCCTTTTCAGCTTGGATTAATTCTCTCTAATATTTTAAGTTCCATTTTTATGATTAATATATTGATTTTATTTGTAGGCCTATAGATCCCTCGTGAGGCAGATTCATAACTCTAACAAGAAAAACCTTTCTAAACACTTACAACCACTCTTATAGATTTAATGAATTAAATTTATAGTATCTGAAATTTTCTTAAATATTCTAATGTAAATTATAAGCAGTCATATTCTTAGTCATGTATAAAAATCACGTGTTTAAAACTGGAATCGCAGCTAAACAATTCTTGAATATTGAAAGTCCTCTTACCCTGGTAGAGTTTCCAGTTGTGCATGGATGTTCCTTTGACTGGGTGGTCACAAGTCTGGGCGCTCACTAAGGCTGCAGTGTCTTTGTGCACTCATCTCTGCTGCTGGACTAGAGTCTGTGTTTGTTTCATATTCTTCCTGTCTGGGACCTCTTTATAGGTACTTATTTGTATTTTATTGCATTCCTCATGTTTCCAGCTTTTTAGTCACATTACAAATGTCATGCCAATTTTTTTGGAAGTAATAGTATTCTTTCTGGTTATAACAGTACCTGTTCTTGGGATTCAAGTATTTAAAGGCAAAGAAAGCTATAAAAGTGTACTTTAAAGAACAAGAACTATATTCTGTTTTGGATACAGCAGGGCCTACTTTATGCAGAACCTGTGTGAGGTGCAAAGGGCTTTTGGGCCCATGGGCACAGGCGGGACCTGGGCACACTTTCTCCCATAAGAAGCTTTCAGCTCAGTGGCAGGGGTGGAGAGTAAAATTGGTTCTACAGACATTTGCCTGTTGCGAATGATCAAAAGAGAGACCCAGAAGGTCAAAAGATGTTCTCTCTGAGGCCCAGTGTGGGCGCAGTAATGTCCACTCAGGAGTCCTGGGGTGGATGTTGGGTGCTAGGCCTTGGCGTTGGAGGGGCGGGTGGAGCAGGGTCAGGTTGGTGCTCCAGCAAGAGGAGGGCGTGAGCTGGTCTGGACCTGGAAGGTGTGGGACCATGGGGGGAACAGCGACAGCGTCTGGGCGGGAGCTGCTTTGTGTCAGATGGAGCCTGTTTTGTGGGGGGCCAGTCTCTGTCTCTTGGATGGTCTTCTGTGGCACACTGGTGAGTGTGAACAGAAATGGATGGGTACTTGGAGGCCCCGAGTGTTCTGATCTGAACTGGGTTTCCTGGAACTTAATCAGGGGTAAGTGAAAGTAGATCAAGACAAGAGAGGAGGCGGCGAGGCCTGGAGTCTTTGCAGCTGGCACAGCAGAGGCAGCGAGAGTGTGAACCAGCCTGGAAGTATTTGAAATGGAAAGGAGGCAGCAGGCAGGAAGGACGATCTCTTGGGTCTGGCCGATGACCGCATGTGGGGGACAAAGGAGAGAGGAGCCCAGGAGGGTCGGGTCTTCCAGCCTGGATGCTGAGGAGCACAGGGCTGCAAGGGGCATATGCTGAGGTCTGGAGTTGAAAAGAAATTACTTCTAAGGAGAGACTTAGGAGCCCTCTAAAGAAAGGGCCTAAGACGGAAGCATGTGCGTCAGGCAGCGGGCGGAAGGCATGCCTGCCTGTGGTAGCGAGGAGGAGCCATCTGCAAAGGAGGGCTGCAGGGGAGTGGCTCGGGACACACCCCGCCCGACGCTCTTGGGCTTGGCATCCTTCCACGTCACTCAGGAGGACACGTTTCCTCGAGAGAGCTCATTTCCCAGTGGTTTTGTAATAGTGCAAGGGGTCACGAGTCTGTGTGGCCGCAGCCGACGTCTTGACCAGGGGCATTAGGACACCTGCACACAGACAAGGTAAACTCGAGGGTCTCCTCGTGCGCAGACATCCTGCAGGCACCCTGCCCACGCCTGCTGCACTCCCTGCAGACAGGGCCGGAGTCAGACCCTGACATAGGTGGGGAGGGGGCAGTTATCAACATCACTTAAGTGTAATAGATTTAGTGGGGGAGCACAAGGATCACTGAGCTGTGCATTTGCGTGGCTTTCTGTGTTTGTGTTTTATTTTATAATAGTACAAAAGCAAACCTGTCATTCTGTTATAATTATGAAAATTAAGATTTCTTAGCTGAAAATTTCATGCGACTTTAGTGTTCTGTGTTATGCTGTACAATGGTTATATTTGGTTTTAGTTTAATGCATGCCATTGTAACTTTTATTTCTCTCAGTGAATAATTTTCCCTTAAATCAGTAAATGTTATTGAGTAATTATAGATTGAAGAGTTGCTGGCATTTTTGAGGAGAGATGTGACAGTGAGAATTTCTGTCTGATCTTAAGAGAAATGAATATGCAGTGCTTTTTATCAGATGCCTGAAAAGTTTATCTTTTAATTTACGTTTGTGGCACAGAGCCTTTGTGGAGTTTTCGCGTAATCCAACGGAGAGATTTAAAACTCTTCCTGCGGTGTATATGGCAATTAAGATGTCTCAGCTGAAAGTCTCCCTGGAGCTCAGTGTTCACTCTGCAGAGGAGATTGAAGGGAAGGTGCAAGGAGGGAGCGTGTCCAAGCTCAGGAGCACGAGGTATTTGCAGAAGGGAGGGGTAGACTCTTTCCACCTGCTTTCATGTTTTCAAACATTATTTTAAAATGACTGTTGTTCTGACTTTGCTTTAGCTCACATTAAAAGCTTTGTAGCCAGGTGGAGCTGCCTTTGAGCCCTGTTTTCATCATGTCCTAACTGTGTGTCCTTGAGCACATTACTTAACCTCTCTGAACCTCAGTTTTTTTCACCTGCTTAATAGATAGGATACCTATTGTGCAAAGTTGTTGAAAGGATTGAGTGAAATCATTAACTTTAAGTGTAAATAGCAGGTATGAAATCTGATGTTAATTTCCTTTCTTCCTCCTTACAGTTATGCATTTCCTTTCGAGAATTCTCTTATTAGGCACACTGGAGTGTTCTTTGTTTGCAGCAGAGCAGACAGTGGGACGGAGTGGAGCTGCAGTTGGGGGCACCTAGTTGCTTGCCAGAGTGCACTGCCCTTCCTTGCCGGGTGGTGTTGCTCCCTCCACCCCGTGGGGTGGGGTAGGGCTGGAACCCCTGCACGGGGCTGGTTGGCTCAGGAGTTAGTGGCACCTGCCATTGAGCTCATGGCTCTTTTTCTCTTGGACCATATTAAATCACCCTTTGGTGTTTGTGGCGGATTGCCTTGCCTTTTTGGCCATATTTTCACAGTCACATGTGTAAGAAGTCTCATTCATCATTTCTTATTTGTTGACTTTTTAATGCCAAGAGGAACTTGACAGGAATCTGAAGAACTGGTGAAAGAAGGGAAGTAGGTTCCATTTAGTCTCACCCAGTGTGCGATGTTTGGCTTCCGAGTGTTTGGGAGTGTGGTGGGTTCCGTCCTCCACACAGAGAAGGCCTGTCCTGCCTTGTTAAACCAGACCCGGTTTACATTTGCACCTGAGGGCTGGGTACCTTTGCCTGAGCCACTCATTAATAAATGGGTCTGAAGATTGGGAAAAGAGCTGGATCAGGATCTCGCTTATAATTCTTTCCCTTCATTTTGGAATAAAAGTATTAGGACAGGACCATTTATTTTTATCAAATTTGTCTTTTATATCTCAGGACTTTAGCATTTACTGTCTTATTGCTTTAAGAGATGAATTATATTTCTTGGGTTTATTAGACAATCGTGTGTGTGTTTTCTAACATAGCACTGAGCCAGTTAGACTTCTAAAAGTCAAAGCCACTCACTTCTGAAATCACAAGTTAGGAAACGTTGCAGGTCCTAGATTTAGAATTTATACCCTTGAAAGTGAATGTGGATATTTTCTAAGAGTCTTGGCTTTTAGGATGTGTTCCTGGAGGGCAGTGTATAACTACTGGGGTGCGTACCCCTTCCAGGACAGTTCAGGAACCCACCAGAAATCCATGTTTGAAATGAAATCAAGTTTGTCACCTCTGGCTTTAGACATTTTATTAAAATGTTATCTACTTGTATAAATATGAGAATAGTTCAAGTGAAAACTTTACATTTGTAAACATACTTTCTTTGTAACACTTGATTTTTACTGTCTTTTTAAAAAAATCACACAGGGTGAATGTGGACTTCCAGAAGCAGACAGTAGATCCCATGCAAGTCTCGTTTAATGCGCCAGACAGGTCCCAGACCGCTACAGATCTGCTTCTAACGATTGATGTCACGGAGGTAAGAATGATGGGATTGAGCTTTTCCTTCTTCTTAATCTAAAACTGTCATGTTATATACATGAAATAAGTTTATACACACACACACAACCTGTGCACCTTAATAATCTAGTAATTGGGAGTGAGTTTGAAACAGTTACTGTACTTGTTAAATTGAAATGCGGCTAGCTAAAATGGAAAACGAGAAAAATACTCATTTTAGAATCAAAGTTAATTTTTGAAATGTCAGATACATTTATACAATGCAAAAATAATTGGATTTAGCAAGATACATGTTAAAAATACTAATTAAAATAATGATATATGCCTGTGTAATTCAGTTTATATTGACAAAACTAGCATCAGTACCATTATTATTTGAGTATGGTTTTTACTTTAAAATAAAATTTCAGTTAAAATACTTGTATGCTTTCTGGCAAATCTGTAGCTGCACATTGGGAAACTTCTTGTAGAGTCTGGATTCCAGACTGTGGTGGGCCGGCCCTCAAGCTCTTGGGGCAGCAGTGGGCAGAAGCTGCTCAGCAGCGCCCTTCTGGATGGAACGTCCTCTCCGCCGTTCCTCCCACTCGGCACTGCTCGTCTGGTGTGCTGTGCTGCCCGCGCCACCCCGGAGGGCACCTGCAGGTCCTGTGGTAACGGCTTTCCTCTTAGGGCTCAGCACAGATGAAGTGATTCTTCTGTGCACTCTTGTATGCTAATGAGTCTTGTACCCCCAAGAAAATGATGTGTGACTCACGTTTCCTCACTTGTGTTGACCAGGGAGCCCCTCCTTTTTCCTCACAAGCGCCTATTTAACAACCTGTAGAACCCCTGTGTTCCAAGGAGTGCATCTTGTGGAATGCTGTGCGGCGCAGCGCGCCAGGCGTGGTTCTAGCTGGCGGTCCTCCTGCAGGATCCTTTCCAGGTTTCATCTCTGCTCCTCTTCCTCTGCCTTTTCAGGTGGTTGAAGTGGGACACTTTTGGGGATATAGGATTGATGAAAAAAATGCAGAGATTCTGAAAAATCTTACTGCCGAAATAAACCAGCTGAAGTTGGTACCCTTGGCCACTCACCCACATCCAGACTTGGTCTGTCTGGCACCTTTTGCCGATTTTGACAAAGAAAGCTACTTTAGAGCTCAAATTCTTTATGTTTCTGGAAATTCTGCTGAGGTATGTTTTTCTGTAACAAATCATTCAAAGAGAAATGAGACAAACTGATAGCAGTTTACAGAACATCTTTTGTAATTATTGGTGGAAATTAAATTTAAAATAATTATAATTAGAAAAGTAGTCTAAATTATTTCCCTCATTAATATGTGGATTTAAGCTCAGGTCACTCTAAGAATTCCATACTTACAGGATTAGAGGGGACCACTGCATTGCTAGTGCTCAAGCAGGGTGTTGCTTTTAACTCTGTACTAAAGCGTATGCCTGCGTTATTTTCCAGGTGTTCTTTGTAGATTATGGTAATAGGTCTCATGTGGCTCTGGATCTTTTAATGGAGATTCCCTGTCAATTTCTTGAACTTCCCTTTCAGGTAAGGTAGAGAGCATTCCATGGAATGAATGTTGAAAGCTAGATCTGATTCTGGAGGTCATATTCCCTCCCCACCCCAGCTTCAAACTTTGCAAAAAAAAAAAAAAATTGTTTTAATTCAGTAGTGTTTTCTAATACTGTTTCTAAGATTTCTGGTTATGTTGAAACCAGACAGAATTTGGTTGGGCTGGAGACATATTCACGTACACCTTTCTATCATTATGAAAACAATCTAAAAGTTACTCTAAACTCTTTTGCTGTTAAAAAATTTTAACTAGGAAATCCTCACTACCCCAAAATTACTTTTCGTAACATTTTTATGTGAACACTGATAAAGATATATGAACAAGGCCACTTTTCAGTGGCGTTTGGGATGAGTGTTTTGCTCATTTATAAAACTATTTCAGCCATGCCCTTCTGTTCTGTAGGCTTTGGAATTTAAGATTTGCAAAATGAGACCATCAGCAAAATCTCTTGTCTGTGGCGAGCACTGGAGTGGCTCGGCCAGCCAGCGGTTTGCCTCCCTAGTGAGCGGCTGCGCTCTCCTGGTGAAGGTCTTCTCTGTCGTGCACAGTGTCTTGCATGTGGACGTGTACCGGTACTCCAGAGTCCAGGACGCCATCAACATAAGAGACGTCCTCATCGAGGAGGGCTATGCCGAGCTCATGGAGGAGTCCTACGAGTCGAAAGTATGTGCTTTCGTTCTTGGTTTTGGGGGTGTGAGGGGGGGATGGGGGGCTTTTCTTCCTCTGTGAGCATATTGAGGGGTGAATAGACAGAGTTTCTCTTCGTCATTTGGTGTACCGTACTTGTGCGAAGACCTGTGGTGCCATTTTGAATGTCTTCTAGATTTCTCCGAGACTAAATTATGGTGGCTGGATAGTTACTGTTTTTGTTTGTTCATCTTTTTTTTTCTCAGAACGAAAATTAGATTTGAAAATGTTCTCTATTTGGGGAGTTTTAAAAGTGAATTCTAAGATTTATCTCCCTAATGGAAGTAGTTAATGTTTCTTGCAGATATTTGAAGCATTTCAAAATTTATTTCAACTATTTCGGAATCAGTTTTAAAGTTATGTTTCTTGGTCTGAAGGTTTTAGAGAGGCAACTATTTTTTCCTTTTATTTTTAGTTGATACGTAAGGATTGACATTTTGATATGTGTATACAATTTGTAATGATCAAATCAGGGTAATTAGCAAATCCATCACCTCAAACATTTATCATTTTGTGTTGTAAACGTTCAAAATCCTCACTTCTAGCTTTTTGAAAATATTCATTAAATTCTAGTTAACCATATTCACCCTGCGTATATAAGGCGCTGTAACTTATTCCTTGTCTCCATCTCCGCATCCTTCCCAGCCTTTAATACTCACAACTCTACTCTCTACTTACATAAATTCAAATTTGTTTAGTTCCCACAGGAGTGAGAACGTGCAGTGTTTATCTTTCTGTGCCTGTCCTTTTCCCTTAACAGGATGTCTTCCAGGCTCATCCGCGTTGCCAAGAATGGCAGAATTTCCTTTTTTATGGCTGAATAGAATTCCATTGTGTATATATCACATTTTCTTTATCCAGTCATCTGTCGATGGACATTTAGGTTGATTTCATATCCCAGCTATTATGAATAGTGCAGATATCCCTTTGATATTTTGATTTCCTTTCCTTTGGATAAATACCCAGTATTGGGATGGCTGGATCGTACGATAGTCCTATTTTTAGTTTTTATAGAAACCTTCACATTATTTGACATAAAGGCTGTACTGATATTCCCACCAACAGAGTATAAGAGTTTCTGTTCCTCAGCATCCTCACCAGCATTTATTTTTAGTCTTTTTGATAGTAGCCATTCTAACTGGGGTGAGATATTTTATTGTGGTTTTTTATTTCCTTTCCTAATTGTGATGGTACTTCATTGTGGTTTTGATTTGCATTTCCCTGATAATTAGTGATGTTGAGCATTTTTTCATACATGGGCCATTTGTATGTCTTCTTTTGAGAAATGTCTGTTCAGATAGATCATTTGCTCACTTTTTAATTAGATTGTTTGCTTTTTTTTTGCTGTTGGAGTTCCTTGTATGTTTTGGATATTGGTCTTTTTTTGGATTAATGGTTTCCAAGTATTTTCTTCCATCTTACAGGTTGTCTGTTCACTCTGTTGATTGTTTCCTTTGCTGTGAATATTTTTAGCTTAATGTAGTCCCATTTGTCTATTTTTGTTGCCTATGCTTTTGAAGTCTTAGCCATTAAAATTTTTGCCCAGACCAATCTCCGGAAGCATTTCCCCTATGTTTTCTTCCAGTAGTTTTATAGTTTAAGGTCTTACATTTAAGTCTTTAATCCATTTTGAGTTGATTTTTGTTTATGGTGAGAGATAGGGGTCTAGTTTTATTCTTATGCATGTGATTATCCACTTTTCCCAGTACCATTTATTGAAGAGACTGTCCTTTCCTCAATGTATGTTCTTGGTACCTTTGTTGAAAATCAGTTGACTATAAATATGTGGATTTATTTTTGTGTTCTCTATTCTGTTCCATCGGTGTATGTGTTTGTTTTTATGCCGATATCATTCTGTTTTGGTTACTATGGCTTTGTAGTAAATCTTGAAATCTGATAGTGTGTTGCTTCCCACTTTGTTCTTTTTGCATAGGATCACTTTGGTTATTTGGGGTCTTTTGTGGTTCCATATGAATTTTGGGGATTTTTTTTCTATTTCTAGGAATAATGTCACTGGTGTTTTGATTGGAATTGCATTGAGTCTGTAGATTACTTTGGGTAGTATGGTCATTTTAACAATATAAATTCTTCCAATCCATAAACAGGGAATGTCTTTTCATTTGTTTGTGTTCTCTTCAGTTTTTTTCATTAGTATTTTTTAGTTTTCCTTGTAGAGATCTTTCACATGCTTGGTTATTATTCCTAGGTTTTTTTAATGGCCATTTTAAATGGGATCGCTTTCTTAATTTCTTTCTTAGCTAGTTTCTTATTGGTATATGGAAACAATACTGATTTTTGTATGTTAATTCGTGTATCTGGTAACTTTACTGAATTCATTTATTTATGAGTTTTTTGGTGGAGTCTAGGATTTTCTGTATATAAGATTATGTTGTCTGCAAAGAGTGACAGTTTGACTTCTTCTTTTCCAATTTGGATATCTTTTATTTCTTTGTCTTGCCTGATTTCTCTGGCAAGGACCAGTACTATGTTGAATAGGAGTGGTGAGAGTGTACGTCTTTGCCTTGTTCCAGTTCTTAGATGAAAGGCTTTCAGCTTTTCCCCATTCAGTATGATGTTGGCTGTGGGTGTGTCATATATGGCATTTATTATGTTAAGGTATATTCCTTCTATGCCTAGGTGATTCTTGTCTCAGCTATTGTGGGATATGAAATCTCACAGTAGTTTGTTGAGAGTTTCTATTATGCATGTATGTTGAATTTTATTAAATGCTTTTTCTGCATCTATTGAGATGATCAGTGGCCACTTTTGGGGCTGGTATTGACGGTCTTTATTCGTCTGTGTAATTTCTGCTGGGGATCAGGAGAGGGCAGACAAGCTAGCAAAATGTTGGCCGGGACTCATTCAGTTCTGTAGTTCTTATGTGAAAGCACTTCAGGGAGTTATGTTAGTATTCCTAGTGTAAGACCAAAATTTTGTGTATAAAAAAGTTTTTTAAAATGTTTTTTTCTTCTAAGTTCTCTGATGGCTAAATGTAGTAAAGGCTGTCATATTTATTTTGTTTGAATTTTAAAATGAACTTGATAAAATTATCTCCCTATACCTTAATGACATAGAGATCAGAGTAAGATTATGCCTGTAAAATATTTTCATTAGGTTGGAATAAAGTGCTTTTAGTATATATTTTTAACAAAAAAAACCTTTTGTGTTTTATTCAGCAAAGCCATGAAGTTCTCAAGGGTCTCTTTTCCAAATCAGTAGAAAACACGACAGATGGGTCTATGCCATCCTCCATGAAGGACGACGAGAAGTATCTGATACGGATTTTGTTAGAGAGCTTTTCTTCCAATAAACTGGGTACTCCAAATTGTAAGGTGATGTGCAGTTGTCGTTGTTGGGTTTTTTGTATTTTTGTTTTTTTTTTTTGAGACAGAGTCTCACTCTTTTGCCTGGGCTAGAGTGCCGTGGCGTCAGCCTAGCTCACAGCAACCTCAAACTCCTGGGCTCAAGCGATCCTACTGCCTCAGCCTCCCAAGTAGCTGGGATTACAGGCATGCGCCACCATGCCTGGTGAATTTTTTCTATATATCTTTTTCTAATTGTCTGATTAATTTCTTTCTATTTTTAGTAGAGACGGGGTCTTGCTCTTGCTCAGGCTGGTTTCGAACTCCTGAGCTCAAACAATCCGCCCGCCTCGGCCTCCTAGAGTGCTAGGATTACAGGTGTGAGCCACCGTGCCCGGCCTGTAGTTGTTGTTTTAAAGCATAATTTAAAAACTTAATATCATTCTACCTTTATATGCTAAAAGTTGTAGCTGGTAGTCATGGTGGTTTTTTCTTTCCTGGTCTTTAAAGCTGTTACTTTTCTCACAGTGGATCCTTTATTAATAAGAAAAAAACCTGGGTTTTAATGTTCAGTGGGGTTTAGAGATTAAGATAAGCTTTGACTAGTTTTTGTTTTTTTAACCTTTCTTTTCAAAGGCGACATGTGCTTGTTTATCAGATTGACAGAAACACGGCATGTGGGCTTTTGAGAACTGGTGCCAGCCTCGATTTCCCTGGCTGGCCGTTGGAGTAGGTGCTGCCTGTTTGGACAAGAGGGTTGGCTGGCATGTCCCTCCCTGCCAGGGATTCTGCTTCTGTTACCCCAGCCTTTTCCTGTGTGGTCTCAGGCCCACCTGTTCAACTGGGTTGGTCTACTAAAATTGAAAGAATAGTATTTTTACTAAACTATTTGGAAATATTTCCTTTTTTTTTTTTTGCCAAAGACTTTAACACATTGACTGCCCCACTAGAAAAAAAAAGTTTTTCCTTGGAGCCACAGTGTCTTATTACAAAAATAGAATAAAAACTTTGAAAACAAAACAATCCTTTCTAATGTAATGAAAAATTTGTTATTTTTTATTGTTTCCTGTGCATGAGTTATATGCAACTTGATTTTTTATTTTCTGTGCGTGAGTTATATGCAACTTGAAAAATAGTTCACTGGGCTCCCAAGGTGAAGAGACATGAGTTGCATATGCTTCACAAGGCCCTGGGCTCAAAACTATCGTGAGTTAAATACAACTTACAGGGCAGTTAATGTGTTAAATGTATATATTGAGAAATGTTGGTGAAATCATTGAAAGGAATTAGTTTCGTCTCAGAAAAATACCTTCTTTAAGGTACCTTTTTCTCACTGAATCTTGAAGGTGTTACGATTGAGATGAAACCTTTTTAAAAATTATGAGCTGACTTTGGGATTTTTAAAATTCATGTTAAGTGATATCTTGCTTATTGGTAATACTTCCTATATTTTGTGCATATAGGCAATACTCCATGGGCCTTTCAACCCTTATGAACTGAAGTGTCATAGTTTGACCAGAATATCCAAGTTCAGGTATGATTAACTTAAGTTTCCCATGAATTTTTTTCTCTGCTTCTCTACTTACAGACCCCCATCGGAAACTAATCTTTCTTTATATCTAAACTGTTGGAATGTGTTATCTTTTCTAACTCCTTCTGATTTCTCACTTAGCCCCAGATTTAAGGCATTCTTTCTCTCTTACATGAAAGCCACTTGCCTTAGTTCTGCACTGCTATAAAGGACTATCTGAGGCTGGGTAATTTATAAAGAAAAGAGATTTCTTTGGTTCTCAGTTCTGCAGATAGTACAAGAAGCCTGCCACCAGCACCTGCTTCTGGTGAGGGCTTCAGGGAGCTTCCACTCATGACAGAAGGTGAAAGGGGGACAGGTGTGCCACATGATGTGAGAATGGAGCCAGAGAGGGAGGAGGGGATGCCAGGCTCTCTCTAGCCGCCAGCTCTCGAGTCAGCTGACAAAGTGAGAACTCATTCATCTCAGGGAGGATCTGTCGCCATGACCCAAACACCTCCCACTCAGCCCTACCTCCGACACTGGGAATCCGATTTCAACATGAGCTCTGAAGGGGACAGATATCCAAACCATAGCGTTCTGTCCCCTGGCCCCCAAATCTCGTGTTCCTATCACACTTCGAAATATGGTCACTCTTTCCCATTAGTCCCCCAAAGTCATAATTCATCTCAGCATCAAAAGTCCAAAGTCTCATCTGAGACTCAGGGCAAGTTCCTTACAGCTGTGAGCCTATAAAATCAAAAACAAGTTATTTACTTCCTAGATACAGTGGTGGTACAGGCATCAGGCAGACACTCCCATTCCAAAAGGGAGAAATCCATGAAGAGCAAGGGGCAAAAGGCCCCACACAAGTCTGAAACCCAGCAGGGCAGACATTAAATCCTGAAGCTCCAAAATGTTCTCCCTTGACCCATGTCCTGCATCCTGGGCGTTGGTGGAGGAGTGGGCCCCCAAAGCCTCGGGCAGCCCTGCCCCTGTGGGTCTGCTGGGCACATAGCCCACGTGGTTGCTCTCACGGGCTGGAATCTGGTGCCTGTGGCTTTCCAGGCTGGGGTTGCTGCTGCTGGTGGCTCTGCCATTCTGGGTTCTGACGGGAGGCGGCTCCCTGCTTACAGCTCCACTAGGCAATGCCCCAGTGGGGACTCGTGGGAGCTCCCAACCCCACATTTCGCCTCAGCACTGCCCTAGTAGAGCCTCTCTGTGGGGGCCTGCAGTGGGCTTCTGCCTGGGCGCCCAGGCTTCCCGATACATCCTCCAAAATCTGGGTGGAAACTGCCAATCCTCCATCACTCTTGCATTCTGCAGGCCTGCAGATTTAGCACCACATGGACACCGCCAAGGCTTGTGGCTTGCACCCTCTGCCGCAGCTGGAGCAGTTGGGGTGCAAGGAGCGGCATCCTGAGGTAGCACAGGGCAGTGGTGCCCCAGGCCTGGCCCCTAAAACCATTCAGTCCTCCTAGGCCCCTCTGGGCCTGCAGTGGGAGGGGCAGCCTGGAAGACTCTGAAATGCTTCTGGGCCTTCTACCTGTTGTCTTGAATGTTGGCACCTGGCACTCTTCTGTGCCTGCCCATCTCGCTAGCAGGTGGCTGCTTTGCAGCATCCTTGGATTCCTCCCCTGAAAACGCTCCTTTCCTCTCCGCCACATGGCCAGGCTGCGAATTTTCCAAATTTTTAGGCTCTGCTTCCCTTTTAACTATAAATTTCAACTTCACGTCTTTCCTTTGCTCCAGTGTCTGGTTGTAGGCTGTTAGAAGCAGCCATGTCATGGTTTGAACACTTTGCTGCTTAGAAATTTCTCCCACCACATGCCCTGGGTCATCACTTTTAATTTAGGCCTTCCACAAAGCCCTAGGGCGTGGACACATGCCGTCAAGTTCTTTGCTAAGGTGTGTCAAGTGAAGAATGAGGAGGTTCATAAATTGGGAAGGGAGAGCTTTATTTCTTGTAAAGGGTTGCAGCCCGCAGGTGGCCATCTTGCAGGCGGGGAAGTGG
This sequence comes from Indri indri, assembly GCA_004363605.1. Lineage (NCBI taxonomy): Eukaryota > Metazoa > Chordata > Mammalia > Primates > Indriidae > Indri > Indri indri. The sequence continues at coordinate 36,684 of RJWJ010005149.1, read as the reverse complement.
AGCCTCCAGTCAGAAGCTGAGGGCAGGCGCTTCCAGGGAGCAGTAAAAGTGAATCGTGCAGAGCAAAGTGGCTGGATATCCATGTTTAACAAGCTGCAGAAGGAGTCATGGGTATTTATGAGAAGAGAAACATGCACAGTCGAGCTTCATGCCCCTTCATGGGATCCATGTTCAGGAAACGGAGCCCTCCACATGATTCAAGGGTACAGTTTCCAGTCCTCTGACATCAAAAGGTGAAGCCAAGGACACAAAAACCCTCTTTGTGCATCATCTATAGACTGGTCAGAACCACTCCATGGTCGGTGGCCTCTTATCATGAAGGGGTGCCGGTCAGTCCTTGTGCCAGAACCAGACAAGGGGAGGAGCAGCAGGGGTTGTTCGGAATCGGCCCTGGAGCAAGTCTTGCAAAGGCTGGTCCTGTCCGCCCTCGGGGAAGAAAGCCTCTGGCCGCCAGCAAGGGAGGGGTGTGATGAGGTGCCGCCCTTGACCCCCTGTGCTGTCATGGCTGGGAATTCAGTTTTAAGGTTTCTCTGGGCTCTTCCTGGCCAAGAAAGGGGTCCATTCAGGCAGTTGGGGGACTTAGGATTTTATTTCTCAGGTGCGACAAGGGTGATGTTTGCTCCAGTTCCCAATAAATTCCTCATTTCCGTTGGAGACCTCATCAGCCGGCTCTTTACTGTCCATGTTTCTGTCAGTGTTTCGGTCACAGCCACTTGACCAGTCTCTAAGAAGTTCCACACTTTCCCTCATCTTTCTGTCATCTTCTGGGCTCTCCAAACGCTACCTCTGCCTCTTACCAGTTCCAAAGCCACTTCCACCTTTTCAGGTATCTTTATAGCAGCAACCCACTCCTTGGTTTCAGTTTTCTGTCTTAGTTTTGTGTTGCTATAAAGGAATACCTGAGGCTGGCAATTTATAAAGAAAAGAGGTTTCTTCGGCTCTCAGTTCTGCAGACAGTACAGGACGCATGGCACCAGCATCTGCTTGTGCGGAGGGCTTCAGGGAGGAAGGTGAGAGGAGCAGGCGTGTCACGTGGTGCGAGGAGGAGCAGGAGAGGACGAGGGGTGCCCAGCTCCTGCTCACAGCCAGCTCTTGGGCGAACTAACAAAGTGAGAACGCTCTCATTACTGTGGGGAGGGCAGCAAGCCGTGCATGAAGGATCTGCCTCTGTGACCGAAACACCTCCCACCAGGCCCACCTCCAATGCTGGGGATCAAATTTCACCCTGAGATTTGGAGGGGCCAAACACCCAAACCCTGTTACCATTCTGTGTCAGACATTTCTGAGTATCTTTTATCAGAGACTTCATTTTTTCTGGGGTTGGGGGGGATGTGGAAGAGAAAACTGGTGATTACAATATAGGGTGAGCAGGTCTCGATGGGGTTACAGGACACCGTGAAAGCATCTGGGGGCCCAGGCCACACTCAGAGGCCATGGGGATTTTCCAGAGAAGGAGATTTTGAAGTGCAGGTGTTGGGGGAAGGAAGGGCAGGTGGATGGGGCTGGTGCTGGTGTCAGGTGCACAGGCCTGACTTTGAGAGTTTGCACTTGTGAGGAGTCAGTAAATTTAGTGTCGTTGGAGAATTGGGCAGAGGGGATGGAGGACTGCGGAGCCTATGGCAGATGAGAGCAAGCTCTATAGACTCATGCTGAAACAGTTGGGAAGCTTTACTGCATGCATTTTAAAATGATCACTTTGGGTAAGCTGTAGCTTCTCAAAATACCCTGTGGGGACCAGCAGCACGGGCGTCCCCCGGGAGCTTGTCAGGAATGCAGAGGCGCAGGCCGCATGCTGGAGTCTGCGTTTTCACAGGGTCCCCGTGTACTGCACGCACACTGGAGTTTGAGGAGCTGCGGTGTGAAGAACGCGTTGGACCTCAGAGCCGGGGCGTCTCAGGCAGCAGCACACTTCCGAGGCCGCAGTGCAGTCCAGGGCGGGAAGAGTGTGGGCTGAGTCCATGGCAGGCAGTGCAGAAACAGTTTTACAAGCGCCTTCAAGAGTGGAACTTGCAGGCTGGTGCTTGATTTGAGTCAGTGATGAGGGAAGAAGGACGGACAGGATGTTTTGCCAGGGCTGCTGCGCGATCGTGCTGAGAGGTGACAGAGGTACCGGGTGGGCCACACTTAGTTCCCTCTGCTGGCATGCAGGTGTGGCCATTTCAGGTTGGGAGTGCAGCACAGAGAGTCTCGGGTAGAAGTGGAGGTTTGGGTGTCCTCAGCATGCGGTACTTCCGCTTAGGAGTGGTCAGGATCCTGCAGGAGGGAGCGGAGAAGAGAAGAAGGTAGACTCTGGTGCCATGAGTTGGCCAGGAAGAGGAGGCATTCAGGAGGTTTGGAGGTCAAATGTGTTCCCACCTGTCTAGGGTTGCATTTTTGTGTTTGGCTGTATTCTTGAAATGTGTTGGTTGTGGGTTGGGCGTGACACGCTGCCTGGTTGGTGGATCAGTAGCCCCTTCTCTGCACCCCCTTCCTTCAGGTGCGTTTGGATCGAGAAGGAGAGCATCAACTCTGTCATCATCAGTGACGCCCCGGAAGACCTGCACCAGAGGATGCTGGTTGCAGCTTCCCTGTCAGTCAACGCAACTGGTAACTTGAGGGCTCTGTGGGCTCCTCCCCTGCTTTCTTCGTTTCCTGGATGTCAGTAACCAGGAGGCCCACCCTCTGCCAGGGAGCAAGCTCATGCCCTCGAGCGGGCTTCGAGGCTGTCTCTGAGCACTGTGGCGGATGCCGGGTTGAGAACTGGGGCGTCCTCCCTTTCCCTTGTATACAAGGACGTGGAAATCACTGGACTCCTCGTTCGTTCATTTATTTCACCATGATTGGCTGCAAAGGAGAGTAAACCCAAGTTCTCGGCCCTGAGAAAAACCTGGTAGTCTAACGAGAAAGAAGAAAAGAGTCACCAGGAGTTATCCCCATGTGGGATAGACGCGCAAGCGTTACGGTGGGGTGTCTATGTGTGGGGTGCTGTGGGAACAGAGAATGGGGAGTTCTTTACTGTTGGGGGGGGCCTGCAGGTACAGACTCACCTGGAGAAGGGCTGCCTGAGATGAGGAGCGGGCTGGGAGGGAGCGCCGCCCTGTGCGCTGATGGGCCCCGAATGTCCGACAGGCTCCACCATGCTGCTGAGAGAAACCTCTCTGATGCCTCCCATCCCTGGCCTCCTGGCTCTGCTCAGCATGCTCTTTGCACCGGTGATGGAGTTAAGGTAGGCGTTTGTGAGCGAGAACCTGGGCGGGGGGATGGGCGCCTCTCCACGCCCCTTGGGAGAGAGCCTGTGCAGAAAACCTGGCCGCCACCCCTCTGGCTGCTCGTGATGAGCCTTTATTGTTTTGATACATTTATGACTGGACATGTTTCAGAAAGAAGCTGCAGAGCTTATAAAGGCACACACAGTATCACGTGGGAGCTGCAGTTAAAAGCTGAGCAAGGGCAGCGAAGACTGGAGCTGGGGCGTGAGGCTCAGACGCCTGCTAGGTGACGGCATCCCGTCGTCAGTGGCTGTGAGCATGCTTCTGAGTTCCCTGGCGCACCGCTGTCAGCGGGAGCCCTTGTCAGTCCCTCTGACTGTGTGGTATCCATGAGGTCGGAAGACAGACTGCTCTGCAGACCGTAGTTCCTCTTGGTGCCAGGATCAAACAGGATTTCTGTGGAGACTTTAATAAAGAAATTGTGTCATAGTGTGAGCAGAGCTCTTGAAAGCGTCCTCGCAGTAGGGGCCACGCTTTGCGAGGTTTTGTTTGAATGCCAGGGGTTCTCAGAGCATTCTTTTTGGGGGAAGCCCTAGCCTAGGCTTTAGTGGAGGAAGACGGCGAGAAGAGGGTAACATCGGGGCTGTAGGAGCCACCTTCCGGGGACAGGACAGAAATGGCCCTGGCAGGACTGACACGGGCCCGGCACCGCCCTCCTTTTCTGGTCAGCTGGGGCCACCGGGGATGGTCACAGACCACGCAGCCAAGGTGGGCGAAAGCGCCCGCTGTTTACTCAGTCCTCTCTGCCGTCGTGGCCGTTCAGCGCCTAGTACTGCGACTTCAGAAAGCTTAGTGCTTTTTTTCAGTTGTGAAAGCAATTGTGTATGTTCTTTTTCTCCACGGTAAAATGTATGCTACTTAGAAAAAGCTGAATGAGAAAATATTAACACAATCATTTAAATATTTATAGATTTTAATTTAAGTATATTTAGCATATTTTAAATTTGTATATACATTTTATTTTGATTTTAGATTTTTGTCATACTGTATCCTTTTCCACAAATATTATAAGCATTTTCGTATTATGATATTTTTGTAAATCTCCATTTTGATAATTGCGTCGTATGGCACCGAGGGGGCGTGTGGTGGCTTGTGCAGACGTCGCCCTGTGCACGTGCGTGGTCGCTTCTGCCTGCTCCTGTCCTGGAAGGGCTTGATGTGCTTGTAACGGCTGGGACTTGGCTCGTCTCTGATTTTCGTTAATGCTGTGATAAGTATCTCTGGGAATTCAGGTTTCTTCTGAGTCCTTGTAGGGGATTGACATGTAAAAATAATACCTTACAATGTGATTATTAATGAGAAAGGATCACACCATGCACAGGTAGGGGTGTGATTAGTGAAAACATAAACTCTTCAGTTGCTTCTGATGCTCTTCTTATCTGTCTCCCGCTTCAACTCTTCTCTTAAACGTAAGCTTTTTGAGGATTTGAATACTACAGTGTATTACGTTTGCATCTTCAGAGTGCAAGTGGTTATGTTGTACACATTCAAGAAATACTGAAATAATTAATTGGTATTTGAAACACCAACTTTCTAGAAAAAAGCTTAATAGGAGAAAGCTATGTATAAATAGTACATAGTGCTTTGCACATAGCCGGTGGTTTATATTCCTTTTGTTGGATTTGACCTAAATGAGCCAGAATCGGGGCTGTTTATGTGACCGTATGAAGAAGACTGGTTGTCTTTGAATCCATAGGCCTAACTAGGTGATTATTGGGAAGGGAAGAGGGGCCTGGTGGATTGTTGTCCAAACTCTCCTTCTAATTATTATAGTCGTATGATTTTTTTTTTTATTTGTTGAGTCAAGAGCAACCATTTTTGAGAAACTTTGGAAAATGCTCATCCCAAATCAAACATCTGTCATTTTCCTTTGACCCCATGTTTAGTCTCCTGCAGCTGCTGGGATCGGCGCAGACTGGTCTGGGCACCCATCCCTGTGGCTGGGGTGTGCTCCCAGCAGGGTCATCTCTGTGAGCCGCGGCTCCCAAGAGTGCGACGGTGCCACCCTCCCGTGCCCTTCTTCCCGCTGCGTCATGTCCACCTGCACCGGAACACGTCTCCTCGTGTGGCATCTGGCTGCCGTGCTAGAAGCTGTCATGGCGCCACTTGTTAGAAACAGCCTGTGGTGTCTGGGTGGAGTCTGTGCACCCTCTAGGTCTGTCTCTGTCCTGTCACAATTGATTGCAGCTTGAAGACCAAATGGTAACTTTTTGCAACCTACAACATATTCTTTGTACAGTGGTGGGAAGAAAGGAAGATAAATGAAGAACTTAATTTTTACCTTTTGTTTCAATTTAAGAAGGGAAGGGAGGTACGTGTTACCCCTTCCTGCACCTGGCTGGGACTGCCCTGGCTGCGTTGGACTCCCCTGCTCTGCGTGTCCGGCCATGCGACCTTTGCTGCCAGCTGGCCCCTCAGGGGTCAGGCTGACTGAGCTCTGCCTGTAAAGAAGGTGATGATTTCCTGCCCTCTTCCCCGCGTGTCTGTCCCAGGAGAGCGTCACTTCTCTTGCTGCCCCGTCTGGAGAGGCTTTTACAAATGATTGGAGTAGTTGGTGTCAGCCTCGGTTCAGTGGAATCGTTACTGGGAGCCTGAGGGATGTGTTCCTGCCCTGGATGCGCACAGTGCGCCGTGTAGCAGAGCCTCGTGTGTCCAGGGCAGAAAGCAAAAATCTGAGAACAATTTCCGTGGCAAGAACACCACGCTTCCCTCCTTCCCTTGGCTTTTGGAGCCAGATTTTGCTATTGAGAACGCACCAAGTGCCGGTCGTGGATTAGAGCATGGGGCGTGTTCCGCAGGGCAGTCCTCCGGCCTGGAGAGGGGGTGCTCCCAAGTAGGCGCCCAGGGAGGGAGCCTCTTTCAGAAGAACAACAAGAAGTTCTATCAATTAAAAATTAAATGAGAGTGGATCGAAAGGGGACTGTCACTGTTTAACTGGATGTTCTAGCCACTATGCCAGGAAACAACCCCGAAACTTAGTGGGGTAGAGCAGCCTTTTTTTATTGTGGGTGAGGAGTTCAGGAGGGCACACGAGGGACAGCTTGTCTGTGCTCAGCGGCGTCAGGGTCTGCTGCAGAGGACGCGAAGGCCGATGGGTGGGTATCGTGTCGAGGTTCACGCTGGTGGTCGATGCTGCCTGGAGGCCTCAGTTCATCTCCGTGAGGGCCTCCCCGGGTGGTCTCTGTTGGGGCGACCTTGGGCTTCCTCAGCAATGGTGGCTGGGTGCCAAGGATCAGTGTCCCGAGAGACAGGTGGCAGCTGCGTCACCCTGTATGAGCCATGGAAGTCACACAGTATGAGCTTTGCCACGGTTACCGTCCCAGCCAGGCTCACGGACCTCGCTTGTCACTGGGAAGCATGTGCTTTCCCCTGTAGGAACAGCAGGTGGGTGGGAGCTGGGGCGGCGCCATCTCTGGAAGATGCGGCGTGTCCACACTCTGTTTTCTAACCTTCTGTTTGACTTGTTACAGTGTGTTCCTGCACTGTTTTGTAATTTAAAAATATCTTGATCTACACCCCATGTTTTTAAAAAGCCTTGGAAAATTTAAGAGCAATGCATAAGTGCCTTTTAAGTATTGGAAGTGAGAGGTGATAAGAAAGTATGTTGAGAACAGGACACCTGCAAGTCTCATGGGAAGCCGTGACAGCAAACAGGCCTGGGCAGGGACCCTGGCCCTGCCAGATGTCAGCCAAGTTTAGGCAGGACCTCTAGCCTCTGAGGCTCCCATCCGTATAAATGGGCTCTCTTCAGTGTCAGGATTGCTGAGGGCCCCGAGTGAGATGTGTGTGCTCAGCACGGGCCCTGCAGGGCGCTCCCGGCCCGAGGGGTCAGGTAGGGATGTGGCAAAGTCAAGTGTTTCCCGGGGATTTAGACATGTCCTTGACTTTTAACAAATATTGCTATTTAATTAACACTCCACGGATTAATAACGATGCGCAGTATGGAATATTTAACAGAGCTCTTTTTTATACAGTGTTTCAGGCTGACTCACATTTAAATTTTGAGAAATATATTTCCTTATTTGGCTGATGTAGGGAGTCCCAGGGTGTTAGCTTGCGATAGAAGTTCCTTTTCTGTTATGTTTATTTCAAACATCGTTGTCCAGAGAAATGAGCCTTCTACACATAGCAGCAGGCGGCTCGCACAGATTTCACCTCCTTCACGTAAGTCACTTCAGAGTGAGTGACGTCTACAGCGTGCCCTTACTGGACTCCGCACGGAGTTGCTTTTGTTTCTGTTATGAGTTTTGCAATTTTCAATTTTAGTCTAAAATATGTATTATAAATGAACTAAACATATTTCCATGGTCTTAACTGATGGTTCTTAAGTTCACATAAATATTTAGGATTCCTAGATGTAAACCCAGTGCTTAAGTTACCTTTATTCACTTAAGATTTAGAGCCGATGGGCGAAGATTAGCAGCCTGGGGTGGGCCAGGCGGAGGCTGACTCCTGCAGAATACCCTCGCACAGCTGTCGCCGCAGGGGAGCAGCCAGCCCGTGTCACAGTCTGCCAGGGAGGTGGTGGGCTGTGGTGCTCTGTTAAAATCGATTCAGTAGCCGCTGGTGAGTTTAAAACAATGTAGAGGAACATACTATTCAAAGAAACATTTTGTGACTGTTTTTAGAGCAAATGCTTGACGCCTAATCTGTAAGTTTGAATTCTGGTTCTCTGTTATTTGATTTTACTTCAAGTTGGATTCCCTGTCATTTTCAATAAACCGGAAAGGGCCAGAGAGAGGGACAGAGGGTGTGTCTGTGTGTGCATATATATTTAGGAGTGTGTTTGGGACTAACACGAACATATTTGTGGATCACGGAGAAAACTGTTTTGCCTGAATTTTGTCATCAAAACTTACTGGTTCTGCACCTCTCACTATGAGAGGCAAAGGCTCTGGGCGCCGCCGTGCAGCGTGGGGACTGTAGTGGACAGTACTGCGTCGTGCGCTTGATCTTTGCCGGGAGAGCAGAGCTCCAGTGTTCTCACCACACACAGACCACAGCTGTGCGCGGCGATGGAAGTGGTCGCTGACTTGGTTGTGGTAATTATTTCAGTGTGTACGTATATCAAAATATATGTACCTTAAATATGTGTAATTTTTGTCAGTTACACCTCAGAGCTGGAAGACAACTAACTGAACTAGATGATGGAAAAAAGTCTGAATTGTGTCAAAATGAGCAAAATATTTTACAAGGCATTCAGTGGTAATGTCTCTGGGGAGCGTGGTGCGGGGAGGTGGTGCCGGGAGGGAGGCCCCCAGAGAGAGGCTGGCCAGGCTGCACCTCTGGGCTGGACAGAGGCCGTGGGGAGGCCAGAGGCGGAGTGGGGGGCTCTGGCAGGGCCAAGGTTGGGGGGAGTTGGGGGTACCTGAGACGAGGTGGAGACCTGAGCAGAGACCGGCTTGTTCGTTGTGCTCCATTTGGGAAGTACTGAAAGCGTTCAGGCAGGGCAGGGGCAGTACTGGGTTTGTTTCGAAAAGCCACATGGAAGAAAGGTTGGAGGAGGCAGGAGTCGGGGAAGTTGGTCAGCAAGTGATCACGTGAGCCTCGGCGAGCAATGGAGGAGCCTCAGGCCAGCTGGGGCAGCGGTGCCAGAGAGGGCGGCGGGCACAGGGAGGCTCCGAGAGCCGTACATGACGGGACGCACCGCTGTTCGGGGCAATGGAGAGTTTTTGGTGAAACTGGGGTACGAAGCCGTGTGTCGTACGTGTGTACGTTGTTTCAGGATGGGAAGGGGGACAGATACTTTCTAAGCTTTCGCTAAGTGCTAGACCTGTTTCACAAGTCATAAATATCCATGGCCTTTTCTCCAGAAGTCTTCCTAATAAGAATTTAACCCATAGAGAGAATTCAACAGTAGGGGAAGAAAACCTTTCTGTGGTAAAATATTTTCATTGTCTGCCAGAGTGAGAATTAGAAACTTAATATTGGATGAGTAGAAATACTTAATTTACTGTCCTTATACCTGTATGTCTATATTTCTAGTATAAAAACTGGAAGAAAAAATGCACAAATTTTTACTAGGGCTGGCAAAATTTAGGATGATTTTATTGGTCAGATTTTTAACATTAATACAGTGGTTTAACAGTTTTGAAATGATTAACTCTTCTTAAAACATTCGACTTAGGGTTGATCAGGATGGCACATGCTATACTGGAGTCCTTTGTGGCTTGGGGTGGAATCCAGCTACAGGGGCCCCCATACTGCCGGAGCATGACGTGGAACTGGCGTTTGATGTTCATCTCAATGTGGAGGACGTTGTGGAGGTAAGAGCGGCGTACTCGTGGTTGCGTCATAGTTGTTCCTCTCCCGTTTTGCTCGTACGCCCAGTGACGGCGCAGCGTCTGGCGCTCAGGAGAGCCTGGGAGAGTGCAGGAGCCTCCTGCGCGGCGCTGGGCCAGCGATCCGAGACTCTGCCCGCTGTGACAGAGTGGGACTTCAATGTATGGATTTGAAAACACACCCCGTGCCCGCCCAGGTTGGAATGCAGACAGTGACAGAGGAGTCTCACGGTGACAAATGCAGACACAGTCACACCAAAGGGGTGAGGAAAAGGGAGCTTTGGAAAATGGCGTTTTTTTTTTTTTTTTTTTTTTTTTTTTTTGAGACAGAGTCTCTCTCCGTTGCCCTGGCTAGAGTGAGTGCCGTGGTGTTAGCCTAGCTCACAGCAACCTCAAGCTCCTGGGCTCAAGCGATCCTGCTACCTCAGCCTCCCGAGCAGCTGGGACTACAGGCATGTGCCACCACGCCCGGCTAATTTTTTCTATATATATATTTTTAGTTGTCCGATTAATTTCTTTGTATTTTTAGTAGAGACAGGGTCTCGCTCTTGCTCAGGCTGGTCTTGAACTCCTGAGCTCAAACAATCCGCCCGCTTCGGCCTTCCAGAGTGCTAGGATTACAGGCGTGAGCCACCGCACCCGGCGAAAATGGCGTTTTGCCTGGAAACAGTAAGGCTGTGGACCGGAGGCCCTGGTGTGCACGGCGTGCCCTCGTGCGGTTGATTCTCATGGGCGCACGAGTTGACAGTTCCACACTGCTTCACACGTCACTAGGGTTGAACAAACAAGTCCGTAGGTGCGAGAGCCAGGTTTGTGATACTGAGGAGGCGAGAATGAACCCATGGTCCTGGATTAGAGTGGAGACATCGGGGGTAGCTGAATGCGGACAGATGGCTAGACACAGAAGTGGTGACAGGTATGTGTGTCTGCGTGAGCGCATGTGCATACTTGGATCGTCTAGCTCTGTGAGGGCCTAGAAGCAGGGACGCCCCAGTAGCAGTGAACAGACACCCAGATTGTGATTTCTAATAGGATTGATTCTCCATTAAAAGGAGCCAGGGCTCAGTGGAGAAATGGCTGATATAGGGCTAGGGTAGGGCAAAAATACAAGATGAGCTGAGCCGGGAGCTTCTATAGTGCCAGAGAGTAAGGATGTTCTCCAAAAACAAGGGGTTGGGGACAGGCCAAAGGGACACAGGGGCCCCCCGAGAGAGCTGCCACTGGCCGAGGCTGGAACAGTGGGAGCAAATGAAATACATACGGTGTGGGATTATATCCCCAAGTGTAAAGTATCCACGTGTACACACGGATGTAAATAAACGACTGAGTAACCAAGTGGAGGACAGGAGACGAATCTGCTCAGAATTCCCAGTGCGGCGTGTGGGCAACCCTCTCCCGGAGGGCGGGCTGGACTCTGTGACCTGGTTCCACCCAGGACAGAAAGGGAGAGGGACAGCTTTCACCATGGGGAAGCCTGGCAGACACGGCCTCAGCTGAGTGACCAGAGTGACCATCACGTGTGTCACGACAGCATGAGGAGGGCGCCTCACCCCGGTCTGCTCATGAGAAAACGTCAGACAAACCCAGACTGGGGACAGTTTCCCAAATACTGACCAGAACTCCCCCAAACCATCAGGGTCTTGAGAAACTGTCCCATACCAGGGGAGACATGGCAGGTAGAGTCTGGTGCCCTGAGTTGGACCGTGGAGCAGAAATAGGGCATGAATGGAAAAATCGGTTGAACCCAAATGCAGCCTGGAGTTTCGTTATGGCAGTGCCCAGAGCTGGCTTCTCGGCTGTGCAGTGCAAGGTGTTAGCAGGAGGGCACTGGATCAGGGTGTGCAGCATCTGTCCCAGCTTTGCAGCTCTTAAGTAAATCTAAAATGACTCCAAAACATAAAGTTTATTTTAGAACTATGACAAAGACTGGCTACAAAACACAGCACGCGGTACCTTTGGGGGCAGGATACTTCTCATACGCACATTATCAACAAAGTCAAAGGAATGTATATGTGGTGAGTTACAGCTGTGTAACCCCACGGGTTAAACTGTGTTAAATTTTAGTGTGGAAAGTTTAAAAAGTGTGTTTATACTGAAAGGTCTGAACTTTTCTTGCTGGTTTTTAATTTTTTTCTTTTGGTACTACTTCTTAAATTATGATTGTGGTTATGGATGTTATTTCTGTTTTAATAATTTCCCCAGAAACAATATTGATGATAGTTATAGAATACTAACTCTGAATGCTATGAATTATTTAATAAAATTCAATTACAGTGGAGCCATGTGAGTACTTACTTTGCCATTTATTTATAGATTAATATTCTCAGGGCTGCTGTTAACAAGCTAGTATGTGACGGGCCAAATGGATCTAAGTATCTCGGGCCAGAAAGAATCACGCAGTTACAAGATAACGCTCGTCAGAAACTCTTAGGGTAAGTCGTGTGATGACATGGGCTCTCTCCTTCCCAGCTAACTTTCTTAGCTCCTTGGTTGTGGACGTTTTGAACTGTTCAGTAGACGTGGCAGATCATCACCTAGAGTGGAATTCAGTGCCAGAGGCAGCCTGTGGGAGGTGTCAGGATGCCAGCACCAGCGTTCTGTGGAAATCGGGCACCTGGGAGAGGATGCAGCGAAGGGCTCATTTCAGGCAGTGTGGGCAGGACGTGGGGAGCCCGCAGCGTGCAGGGCAGTGCCCACCATGACCAGGGAGCAGCGCCTGCGAGCTGAGTGGGGCCGTCTCTCTTCAGGGAAGGAGCACGCTGACCTCTCTCTCCTCCCCCGACCCATTCCTGTCACCTCTTGCTGGACTCTCCATGGGCTACACCCAACCGTTGGGGTAACCCATGAGCCCACGTCAGCACGAGGGCCCAGGGAAGGCCAAGGACAGCAGGTTGGAGTCATATAGGAGAAGAGAGGCACCCTGCCCACCCTTCCTTGCCTGACTGTCCTGGGCTGGCCGGGGTCTGGAGCTGTGTGAGAGCAAGTGGCATCTGGTGTCACGGTAAATTTCCTTCCCGTACATTTTGGATGGATTTCTTTTAGTTTAATAAGCACTTTTAAAAAGGTGTTAAATTTATAAAGCTGCCTTAGAAATTGTAGGAAATGCCAATTTTAGTTTTCTCTCTTTCTTTTACATAAAACATTGAAGTTTAACCTACATGAAGTGCACAGGTATACGCACATGTGACCAGCACCCAGGTCAGAAACATTCTCCTTCTTGTCTGCTTGTAGCCACTGTGATTCTCTACCCTCCAAACAAGAGTAACGATATCCTGACTTGTTATGCCATTAATAGGGTTGTTTTTTTTTTTTTTAACAATTCAGTGATTTTAGTGAATTTATAGTTGTACAACCCACCAGCAAAACCATTTCTATCATCCCAAAAAGTTCACTTACAAACATTGCAGGGAAGGACAGTCTCATGCTGCAGCCTGTCGGCCCCTCTTGCCGTCTAAGCGTGGACGTTGGGCCTGGAATGCTTCCTTCCCATGAAACGAAGGGTCGCGTAGCCAGAGTGGGCATGTTGCCATGTGTGGGAAGGCATTCCCTGTTCAGACTCAGCGTGTCCTCCTTTCTCTTGCTTAGCACGTGCGTCACAGGACACCTGGTCAACCCTGTTGACTGTTGTGGGGGAGGGGACAGGGTCCTCCTGCTGTCCGCCTTGGCTGGGGAGGACCTGCTGGCCATGGGGACCGGTGCCTACTGCGGAAGCTGGTCTTGCTGCATCCCTTCTCTGTGTGAGCAAAGCCTGCCTCTGGCCAGGGCTCAACTACGCGCGTTCTCCTTGGTGACTGATACCAAGACGCAGCGGGCAGGGGCGCTCAGACTTCCACTCCTGACAGCCAACAGATGCCACTTGCCCAACAGATATTTTAAGACAAGATGACAGTGGTTGACAGTGGTGTTTGTACAACCCCATGAGTTTACTAAAACTATTAAATTGTGTACTTAAAATTGATGAATTTTGTGGTATGTAAGCTATACCTCAGTAAAGCTGTTTTTAAAAACCTGAGTTCCTCCTGCCCATTTGCACACAATTCCTGTTCCCACCTCCAGCCCCAGGCAACCGCTGATCTGCTTTCTGTCTCTATAGATTTGGCTTCTCTGACATTTTTATATACATAGAATCATGTTTTCTTTTAATCTGACTTCTTTCACTTAGTATTTTTGAGGTTAATCCATGTTGTAATGTGTTTCTTTTTGCTAAACGATAGTCTACTGTTTGCACATACCACGTCTGGTTTATCCATTCTGGCCTTTCTGCTTTGTTCTGTTCGTGTATGTCTCTCCTTATACCAGTGTTACTGAACCAAACCAGGTTTGTTTGCCCAGGGGCAACGGAGAGCCAAACACGGAAGCACCGTACTTTTGGGGGAGGGGGGGTAGATTTATTGCAAGGCGGTCAAGCAAGGAGACAGGAGACAGCTCCAATCTATACCAGCCCTAAGACAGTATCTTTAAGGGAGAGACTTTGGGGGAAGGGTTTTGGAGTCAGTCAGCAGAGGGAAGGGGAGGTTTGGAAAGTCCTCTGGGTTTGTGCAGTTGTCTTTTCATGCTGCTTGGTGGGCTGCATGTGCAAGTTCAGGGGGAGTCAGTATGAAATGTGGTGGAAATTTGGGCTGTGACACCAGCAAGCTTGTTCTGTGCGGACTCTAGCCAGCCACATTGTTTCCAAAGAATTTCAACCGGTTTTGCTGTCTTGTAAGCAGAGAGAATTCCAACAAGCCGTTTTTTCCTTATCTGCCATCCTCTAAGACCAGCTCAAGAAGTCCTGTTAGTCACCAGTTTATTTAACCCTTTGGGGCACAATTTCACCAACACTGTACTGTCGTGACTGCTACAGCTTTATAGTCAGTCTTGAAATTAGGTAGTATTAGTCGTCCTGTTTTGTTCTTTTTCAAAATTGTTTTTACTATTCTACATCCTTTTCCTTTCATATAACTTTGAGGATCAGCTTGTCAATTTGTACGAAGAGCCTTGCTGGGATTGTGATGGGCGTTGCCTTGAATCTGTAGATGAACTCGGGGAGACCGGCCACCTTAACAGCATCGAGTCATCTCGTGCATGGTGTTTACTTGGACGTTCTTTAATTCCTCTTAACACCTTATAGTAGTCTTGTACTTGTGTCAGATTATTTCTAAATATTTTAGTCCTTTTAATGCGATTGTGAATGAAATTATTTTCTTAATTTTTGAATTACTTATTTCTAGAAATGAACAATTGCTTTTTATTAATATATATTGGTATTTTATGCTGTGACCTTGTCAAACCTATATACTGGTTCTAGTGTTTTGTAGATTCTTTAGCATTTCCTGCATACAGGATCATTGCCATGATTATGAAATACCTTCCTTATCTCTGATAACATTCTTGTCTTAGGTGTGTGTGTGACACTGACGTAGCCGCTCCAGCTCTCCTTAGCTACCATTTGCACGCATCGTTTTCTTTCCTTTCACTTACAACCTATTTGCATTTTTGAATTTTTTCCAGTATTTTTTTCTGCCCTATGCCTGCTCTCCTCTCCTTTCAGAAAACACTACATTACACACACGTTAGCATGCATACATTGCACATGTATTTGTGCACAGACCACGTTAGTGCACTAACATTGAACGTGTTGATAACGCGTGTTGTCCCACTGGTCTCTGAGGCTCTGGTCATTTTTCAGTTTTTTTCCTCTTTTTTTTTTCGGATCAGTTAATTTCTGTTGATCCGTCTGTAAGTTTCCTGATTATGATGTGATCTCAGACACTTGCAGATGTTGATCTGCAGGAAATTTTCCATTTCAGTTACTGTACTTTTCAACTCTAGAATTTCTATTTGGTTCTTTTGTATAGTTTTTAATTTTTATTGAGATTATCTTTGAGTTATTGTGATCGTGTTTTTCCTTAATTCTTTGAACGCGGTTTGCTTTATTTCTTTGAACCTCTTCTCTACAGAGGCTGCGTTGAGGTCTGTGCTGACCCCACGCGTGGGCCTGCTCAGTCCGCTTCTGCTGGCTGCCTTTTTCTTCCTGAGTGGGGGTCACACATTCCTGTGTCTTTGCATGTCTCCTAACTGTTCTTGTTGAAAATGAGCCTTTGCTTTTTGTTGTTAGTTTTGTTTAACTTTAGTAACTTGCCTAGACTTAATCTGTAAGTCTGCCCACCCCCATTTGTGAGGTCACTGATTCCTGGGTTCTGTGTTTTGGTTTTGTTTTGTTTTTGTTCTCATTTTTATTTTTTAGCCCAGCTTGTGTCTGCACTGCTTAGCGCTCAGTCAGTGCCGGCCAGAAGTTGTGCTTGAAACCTAAGCTCTTAGGTGTCTGCCCTCACCAGTGGATCTGCGTGTGGGCTGGGGAGTGCATTTAAAGTTCAGGCACTTTTTAACTCTTCCCCGGCTTGTATTTTCCCAGGGCTTCAGGCCTTTCTCGTGCATGTGTGCGCCCTCCTAGTTGGCCAGGGACACGTGGAGAGTCCGCTGGCTAGCTGTGGCACTCTCGTTTCCAAGATCTCTCTCTTCAGTGTTGGGACAGTTTGTTGCTGTGCTACTGGCCCCAGGAGGCCAAGCCATAGGCTTTCTCATCCACTTCCTGCAGTTGCTGTTTTTACTGACATGCTGGAGGCGTGAGGCTCTTTCACCCTCTGCTACAAACCAAAGCAAGCTCCTCTGGCAGCAACGCTGCAGGTTTTCAAGGCGAGCCTGGTCCTGGCAGCACGATGGCACCAGATTCAGCTGGCAGGTGCTTGGTGCGTGGGAGCAGCTCTGGGCAAGGACTCCGCAGGCTCCGCTGTTCCCACCTGGAGTTTGGCAGTTTTCCTTGAATGAATGCTTCTCAGCTTGTTGTTTGCCTTTGGTTAATTTCCAGAGCTTCAAATGGTTGTTTTTTTTTTTTTTGTTGTTGTTGTTTTTTTTTTTTACAACTTCGTCTTGTTTTATAGGTTTTTGGGAGGGAGGCTTTGCAGAGCTCTTTACTCCTCATTGCTAGAATTCCCTGTCTCTTTACCTTTTAAGCTGTTGATATTTCCAACTTGTCGTGGCTATTTAAGAGCGAGGATGTGAAGTGTCCTGTTACATTTCACAGAACTTGACTCAGTTTCGCAGTGAACTGCGGTCCTGGAGCAACCTCAACTGGTTGCTAAGGGAACAGAGGGCAGGGTTGGCCTCACCTGCCGCGTTCCATTGCTTTCTGTGTTTGAATGTGCAGTAGATTAAAATTATTTTCTGATGATAACCTATGTAAGCTTTGACCTTTTAAAAATTTATCATAGTTCTAATTCTGAGAGAAATATATAGGGTTTAAATATTTTTTTAAAAACTCACAGCAGTGTTTTCAATTACTAATATATAATTAAGATAACTTAATTTTTTTCAAAAATTTTAGTTTGTTTTGTCAGTCAAAACCAAGAGAGAAGATTGTTCCTAAGTGGCATGAAAAGCCCTACGAGTGGAATCAGGTAAGCGGAAGCAGGCCATGCCGGGGAGGGCTCGGGCCCTGGTGGGCCGCGGGCGGGAGAGAGCAGGCAGGAGTCGGGGGCGGTTCTGGTGGTGAACGGCGGATGCTGCGGACCAGAGGGCTGTTTCTGGGCATTGTCTTCTGTGTAATGCCTTGGGAGAAGTCAGAAACCAGCCTGATTGCCCTGTGAGTTGGCAGAAAATGGGTCGGAGTGTCTGCGTTGGACCCTTGAGCTCGTAGGGGTCTATGTGAAACACTCCGTGGCCATTCCTGTCACCTGGCTGGCTTATCCACTTTTAGGTGGCATTGCTTGTTGTCTTGGTCTGCTCAGGCTATGGAACAAAGTGCCACAGTGGTGAGTGGGTGGCTTATGAACAACGGACTTTAGTCTCTCTCAGTTCTGGAAGCGGGAAGTCCTGGAGCAGGGTGCCAGCATGGTTGGTTTTGGCGAGGGCTTGCAAACGGCCAGCTTCTCTGTGTCCTCACGTGGCACCGGGAGAGCCCAAGCTCTCTGGTGTCTGTTCTCGCACAGGCGCTAATCCCATCACGGAAGCCCACTCTTGTGACCTCACCTACCCCGAATCACATCCCAAGGCCCCCACCTCCAAATACCGTCACATGGGGGTCAGGGACTCACCATGGGGA
The DNA here is from genome assembly GCA_004363605.1 of Indri indri. NCBI lineage: Eukaryota > Metazoa > Chordata > Mammalia > Primates > Indriidae > Indri > Indri indri. The sequence continues at coordinate 19,075 of RJWJ010005149.1, read as the reverse complement.
CTTGCAGGGGACGTAGACCCGTTGTGAAACAGGGCAGGGCCATGTTAGGCTCCTCGACATTTCTTATCTGTAAGGCTCTGAAAATTGAATAAAACGTGACTTCAGGGAAAGGAAATTGGGAGGAATTCGAAGCTTTAATTCTAGAGCCAGGCACGTCTTTATAAGCAAGCCAGCTGGGGCAGTAGCTCCCCATCACTTTGGCAATTTAAGCGAGATTGTGCTTCTGGATATTGTTTTTCCTTCCTGCGTCTAAAGGCCGCCTCCACTGTGAGTCGAGTGGCATTTCCCTGTGCCCGTCCGCTGGGTTCCCTTTGTGGCACCCTCAGGGCTGGTCCACTGGAGCCAGCTCCGTTGTGTGCACAGAGGGAGGTGGCACCAGCCACGATGACTGTCCGATCCATCAGGGGCCTTTGAAGTTGGTATTATAGCAGGGCTTAGTTTGAAAGCAGAATTTCATTTCCAGGTTGGTATATTTTGGAAACTTACATGTTTTAATTATAATGATGTTACTGTTCATGTTTATATAGGGAATAAATGGGAGTTTCTTAGTAAAGGTTGCTATATTATTAAACATGAATTTAAAAATACATAGTGTAAAATGTGAGACTAGAGAAGTGTTCTGTAAATATTTTTGGAAAACTTAAAGTACTTTCTGCTATCTTGTATGTGTGCGCGTCTGTGTGATTTTATTTAATGTCTGGAAAAGCCCTGTCGTAGATCCTCATTGGTCCTTCTCTCTGCCCAATTAGGTTGACCCAAAGCTGGTCATGGAGCAGGCTGACCGGGAGAGCAGCAGAGGGAAGAACACCGTACTCTACCAGCTTCACAAACTGATCGTGCTCAGTGCCTGAATGTGCCGGCAAGTGCGTCCCGGTCCGTCCCGAAGGAGCCACGAGAGGCGGATTGAAGGCTCCATCGCAGGCTGACTTTGTCTGCGTCGGAACACTGCAGTCTGTGCCCGCAGCATCCAAAAGCTCTTCTCCATCCCGGTTCCCGTTTGTGTTGGGTGGTCGTTGGAGAGTGGTGTTTCTGTTCAGGTGGGAGGGATTCTTTTCTAGAAATAGAAAATCACTATATTAAATATTTCGGGAAAAATTTTTGTGACAGAAGACTTTATTTGGAAAAAGAGCTGCATTTTGCTTAAATTCGTTAAGGTAAATATAAGTAGCTAATCCTGCATGTAAGTTTATGGAATGTCCTCGTATATTCTATCCTGTTACGGAGATTTAAACCCAGAGTATGGGAAAAACCGGACTTCCAGTTTACCACAAGGGAAAACCGTGGTTTTCTTAAAACCATGTGGTGTTTTCTGATTTTCTTTTTTCCATGAGGGAGAATATCTAATTTTGGTAAAACTTCAGTTTTGTATATTTAAGATTTTTAGTGAAGTTGCAGTTCTTGGTCCATGTTTTGGAAATCAGAAAGATTACCTGGCAATAGTATATCTGTGTTAAAACAATAAAAGCATTAAACAAAGCTACTGTTTCTGATGGTTTTTAGTCAGAGGAGATTAAAATGTATTTTCTTCCAAAAATACCTGAGTTTAAACTGATACAAGGATATAGACCTCTTCTAAAAAGTCACCTCTTGTATCAGTCAAGGTTGGTGTGGAAACAGAGTCCTTGTAAATACAGCAGTGGAAGATTCAGTACATCCCCGAGCTCGTGCACGGATGTGAGTGGAAGACTCAGTACATCCCCGAGCTCGTGCACGGATGTGAGTGGAAGATTCAGTACATCCCTGAGCTCGTGCACGGATGTGTAGGTGAGTCGAAGGATCAGAGAAGTGCTCAGCTGAAGCTGACTTGTCCCAGGGGGACAGTTTGAAGAGTGTGGGAAAATACTGGAAGCACATGTATTTGGGCATCAAAGTGGGATCATAAACAGGAGCTTGTGTAGGGGTCTTGCAAACCATCACGTCTGGGGGAGCGTCTGCAGAGCTGGGGACCCAGCCCCATGCCGGGCAGCTGTGCTGGGGCTCAGGGGCAGCTGGATGCTAAGAGGGAAGAGAGCTGAGGCAGCTGCAGTGGACAGGCAGCACCTGCCTGTCTGTCACTGTGTCACTGTCCTCCTCAGAGTCACAGCCCTTAAGCCAGTAATAAATCGCCTCTTCCCCTTGGCCACCACCCATCTTTTTACTGTCTCCATAGTTTTGCGTTTTCCAGAATGACATATATTTAGAATTATACAGTATGTAACCTTTTCAGACTGCCTGCGTTCACTCAGCAACCCATATTTAAGGTTTCTCCGTGTCTTTTTCAAGGCTTGATAACTCATTTTTATTGCTAAATAGTGTTCCATTGTATGGATGTACCATAACTCATTTTCCATTCACCTATTGAGAGATATGTTGGCTACTTCCGGTTTTTGGCAATTTGAGTAAATCTGCTATAAGCATTTGTGTGCAAGTTTTTGTGTGGATGTGAGTTTTCAGCTCATTTGGGCAAATACCAGGGGATGTGACTGCTAGATCACATGGTCAGAGTACGTTTAGCTCTTCCGAAGCGGCTGCACCGTTTTGCATTCCCGCCAGCAGCGCGTGGGGGTTCCTGCTGCTCTGCATCCTCATCAGCACTCGGCATCGTCAGCAGCCTGGGTGTCTGCCGCTCGTGCACAGGCGCGGTGGAATTCCACTGATGGCATGCGTCTTTCACGTGATTATTTCCATCTGTATGTTTTCTTCGGTGAGGTGTCTGTCCAGATCTTTTGCCCATTTTTAATTAGGTTGTAATTGTTGAATTTTAAGAGTTTTTTGTGTATTTTGGATGTCTTTTATCAGATAGGTGTTTTGCAAATATTTTCCCCCAGTACATGGCTTACTACCGGGGAACCGGTGGGAAAAAGACTTACATATTGCGGTAAATATATGAATTGTTTTAGCTGCTTTTGGAAATCAATCTGGCAGCAGCTGTGACAATTGAAAGCAGACTCGCCCTGGGCTCAGATATGTGGGGACACCTGCGCGTTGAATGGGCCGAACACTGGGGAAGGTGACTGCCCCTCAGAAGGGAGCGTCAAGCCAGTTACAGTGTCCGCGTCAAGGAACACTGTGCAGCCACACAGAGAACGAGTTGAGAGTTATAGTAGCTGTTATCCCGGAGAGATTTCTACAGGACCCCATGAGAAAAGAAATGCGCAGAAGTGTGCATTGTACTTCACGAAACAATCAGCAACCGGAAAACCCACGTGTGTGTCTGTGTGAGCGTGTGCTTATGCATGTCTGTCTGGGATTGAGAGCGCGGAGCGGCACGTGGAGGGTGTCACAGTGACTGCCGTCATCGGTCGGGCGATGGTTGGACCGAGTGGCAGCGAGGGTGGGGTGAGAGTGGGAGCCAAGTAAACAGGGAGAGATGCGCCCTGTGCGCGCACGTCTGACCACACTGACCCGTCATGCGAACTGAAAGTCCTGAGTCATTACCTGTGGCAGAATCGATCCTGCATTTCTTCCTCTGTTCTTTAGTGATGGAGTCTGGTTTTACTGAGAAGGCAGCAGTGTGCCTAGCTAAGAGATTACATGTCCCTGGGTCTCTTGGAGCTAGATATGGCCATGTGACTGCTCTGGTCCGTGGGAGGAAAGTGGGAAGTTATTAAATAAAGCTCCTGGGAAAGCTGCTTAAAAGAGAGGCAGGCAGGTGATATGGCCCTTTTGTTTTTTAGATTTTTTTCCTGCTTCCTTCCTGGAATGCAGACCTGATGGCTGGAGCTTCAGCAGCCATCTTCAACCTTGAGAGGACCTTGAGAATGGAAGCCACCCACAAATGAAGGCAGAATCTAGGTTCCTGTCAACTGTGGAGCCATCCCACCAGCCCTGGACTGCCAACCTGCAGGCTGCTTTTATGTGAGAGACAAATTAACTTTGTAAAGCCTCTGTTATGCTTGGCCTGTGTTGCAAGCAGCCAAACATAGTTCCTGTTTGATATAGTATATACTACAAAAAACAACAACAAAAAACCAAGAAATTAAAAGAATACACATTCAATCAAAAAAGTGCCAAGCTGCAGGGGAGTATTAGAAGTCAAAGTTAGAGACCAAAGCAGATGGATATATCCTAAATGATGCACAGTCATGGACATTTGCTTCCAGGCTATTTATTAGACTTGCCGAAATTCAAAGTAACTCTGACCCAAACCTACTCACCACGCTGAAAAGTCCAGGCTGACTTACTTTTAGACGTATAGACAATATCCAAATCATCAGAATTCAAGCAAGCAAGCCTTTATTAAGCATTTGTCTCTGCACCGTAGAGCAGCTACCCTGAGGAATAGGAAGCTGGGTGTGGCTCGGTCCCAGACGGCAGGTGGATGCTAAAGCCAGAGCCCGCTGCAGAGACTCGCGGTGACGCCCGTGGTGGGTACACGGCGCAGCTTCTAGGCACTTTGGAGAGTCCCTGGATTCACTTCTGTACTCGAATAGTTATCTTAGTGTGTTAGCTTGAAAAGGCTTTTTTTAAAACAAAAGATGCCATTATAACCTCAGAGAATGACAGTCATGTGTCACTCGGTGGGCTACATTCTGAGAAATGTGTCAGGTGATTTTGTCATTGCACGAACACCACAGAGTTTACTTAAACCTGGATGGGACAGCCGGCGACGCACCTGCGCAGCGTGTAACTGTACCAATTACCGTCAGCAGCTGGAACCCGACCGTCAGTATTCGTGCATCCGAACATAGAAAAGGTACCGTAAAAATGTGGTGTTATAACTGCAGGAGCCGCTGTGGTACGGGTGGCCTGTTGTTGACGGAGATGTTACATGGCACGTGACCGTAGAATAACGCTGAAATCCCACAGGAAAAACTTCATGGGCATCTTTAAATTAGACTGTGCCTTTGGATACCTGCATTTAGAAAGTGGCATACCATCTTTTCACATAACGCTTTCTGCTGAAATCGCGTTCAGCGATGAGCACGGGTTTCAGTAGACCAGTCAGGACCAGGAACCGCTCTTCCCTCTCGCGCGGGGAGGTGGCGGTGGGAGGGGACGGCGCCGCCACCTAGCGCCTTTCTCCCAGACCTGCAGGCTCTGCCTCAGCGGCTGTCAGTCTTTGCAGGCAAAATGTGAAGCTTTTCTAATACTGGCTTGTGAACCGTTAATAGTAGTGAATGCCTCAGAATTGGGAAAAAAAACCAACTTTTGGAAACATTTATGGGAAGTAATGGCAAGTTACAAAAGCAGAACTTCTCCAGCTTCCCGGAGCATGTTTATAAAGAATTCGGAGAGCCATTAGAGTTATGTTGTTTGTTTAGTATTGGTTGTTTAGGCTTATCGTAACATAACTTTTGATTTGGGAGGGTATAAAACTAAAAGATACCACCAGGGTAAGAATGAGAACTTCAGCATTGATGGTCTTTCTGTGTTCCCTCCTTTTTTCGTACAGTTGTAAATCAGAAGTTCTTTTTTCCCCTTTGAAATTGTTTGGGGCATAATTCGCAGGACAACGTACCGATCTGAAGGAACGCGGCGATGTTGAGCTCAGACGCCCATGCGACTGCTAAGAACACAGAGTATTTCTAGCACCACAGAAGTTCCCACGCACACAGCAACCACACTTCTGATTGCTTTCATTACAGGCTAGCTTTGGTTGTGGTAGGAGTTCATATAAATGGAATCCTAGAGTATATACTCCTTTGTGTCAGGCTGCTTTTGCTCAACATAATGTTTTTGAGGTTATTTGTGGCGTCGGAGCAGCACAAAATGGAATAAAACACTGTAAGTCAATAATTTGTCATTATCCATTATGTAAATATACCAATTTCCTTATTCTCCTACTGATGAGTATTTGGGTTGTTTTCGCTTTTTACCTATTATGAATAGAACGTCTATGAACAAGTCTCTGTAGATAACACGCTTTCATTTTTCTTGGATAAATACCTAGGAGTTGTAGGATTTCTGGGTCATAGAGCAGGTGGTGGTTTAACTCGCAAGAAACTACCGAATTCTCCAAAGTGGTTGTAAAACTTATGCCCTGTGCTAGCTGGAGCTCAGCTCCAAGCCACCCTTCTTTCCTGCGGGTCATCGTACTGAAGCGGGTCCCTGTTAACCCCCTCCTTCCCCAGCTGGCGCGGGGTTAGCCTTGCCAGTAGAGGGCGCCGGAGGGACACTGCAGGAGGGAGGGGCTTCTCTTCCCGGGCCTGGCGCTTTTCCTCCTCCAGCAGGTGTCTTCCCGGCTGGGCTCCGCCGCCAGTCCCAGCCTTCGCACCTCAGGCCATGCGGTGGCCGCCGCCACCCTTTCCAAAGAGGTCCGAGTCACCCTGGGGTGGGGGAGGGGCTCTTCCGGGTTTGCTCCTCCTGTGGGTGTTGTCTTCAGTCCTGGGGTGGTGGCCGCCCCACATCTTCTCTTCCTGTGTTCTTTAGAATTCTTACCCTTCTTAGCAGTTAATCCCCCTTTTTTTACTATCGCTAGTTAATTCTTTATATTAAAATCTCCCCCTGTGTGAAGTAGCTGTCCAAGTCTTGTGCCCCACCTTTTTTTTTTTTTTGTATTTTTATTGAGCTGGAGGAGTTCTTTATGCAGAATGCAGATCCTTTGTTAGATACATGTTTTGCGAACATTTTCTCCTAGTCTCTCCTTGCCTGTTCACTTCTTGTAAATTGTGGTAAGAAACGCAACGTGAAACTTACCGTCTCTGCTATTTATAAGCGTACAGTTCAGCAGTGTTACGTGTGTCCACATTGTTGTGAAAGAGACCTCTGGAACACTTTCATCTTGCAAATGTGACACGCCATACCCATTAAACAACTTCTCGTTCCCTCTCTCAGCCCTGGAAACCACCGTTCTGCTCTCTGAGTCTGTTCTGCATTGCCGTAACAGAGTTCCTGAGACAGGGTGATTTATAAAGAACACATTGATTTCTCACTGTTCTGGAGGCTGGGAAGTCCAAGATCGAGGCAGCGGCGTCTGGTGAGTGTCTGGTTGGTCTAGCACCATTACTGAAGCCGTTCCTGTCCTCACTGAGTGGTGTGGTGGCTGCTGTCATGCCCCAGCCGGCACCCCTCAGAAATGATGGATACTTTCCTCCAGCTCCTGGGGTTGGTGGAAGATGGCGCTCAGCCGTCAGTGCTCTGTGGGGACTCTTCTTGCAGAAGAAACACTGCCTTACCCCCAGATCGCACGTTCCCCCAGAGGAAGCTTGTGTCCAACGACGGACCTGCAAATCAGTGCTTGGAGCCGCGGGGTCTTGTGCCATCTCAGAGTGGCTGTGCCCTGAGATTCTGGCAGGACAGGCTCAGGTTGAGTTCGGTGCACAGTGTGCCCGGGACAAAGGGCCCAGGCCTGGCCTCGGGGCCACTGCTGCCTCCCTCCTGGGGGACTGTGGAGTCCCGGATCTGAAAGAGCAGGTCCCTCGCAGTTTCTCAGCGTCTGCGCCCACCAGGGACCTCTGCAGTCTCAGGTGGGAGAGAGTGGCCTGCTTCTCCAAGGCGCCTGGAATGGCAGTGCTGGGAGGGTGGGGTAGGAAGGCCCGTCATGCTTTCGCATGCCCCCTGGGTGGTCTGACCTGCTGAGGAAGCCCCCAGCTCTGCTCAGCGCCCCGCCCAGGCCCCAAGGCCCTCTTCCCCTACCTGAAGTGTCTTAGGCCACCTCTCCCTGTGTCCCCAGGCACCTCCGTTCCCCTCCAGCCCACGGGGCCAGGCTACCGTCAGCCCCTGCCTCGCACGCTGCCAGGCACCCCAGGAGCCCAGCTTGCTGCTTACCTGCTGTGGGACCCCTTCTGTGCCCAGTCCCCACCTGCCAAGTGGCAGTGTCACCATCTACCTCAGTCTGGCTTCAAGGATGACGGCAGTATGTGTCTGTTGGGTGCTTGGAGCAGCGCGGGGCCCGCAGCAGGCACCGGGAGAGTTGCCGCAGTGTGAGATGAAAAGCCCGAGGCAGCAGAGAACACCCGTGGTCCTCCTGGGGCTCGCCAGGTCCCCTCCCCTGGCACTTACAGGGAGGGCGCCAGTGTGCCGGCTGGCGGCCTGACCCTGCCCTCTCATGCGTCCTGAGCCCTGGCTTGTCTGTGTGTGGGGCCCTTGGAGCTGCACTGGGATCTGTGAGGCCCCCCGCCTTGAGGCAGAGGTAACCACTCGGGGACAAAGGCCACCCCATTGAGTGGCTTGAGGACACACACTGGGTGTGGGGTGTTCCTGTGGTCCCCGTGCCATTCTGCCTCGGGCGCCAGCGCGGCCTTTCCCCAGCACACGCATCGCTGAGTGGGCGACTGTTGCAATAAAACTGCGTTTACAAAAGCAGGCGGGCAGATTTTGCCCGTGCGTTTGCTGGCCCCGTCTAGACCAGTGATTCTCGAACCCGCGCTTGCATCAGAAGCACCTGGAGGGTGTCAGGGCGCAGACTCCTGGCACCCCCCCCCCCCCGCCGGAGTTTGAGTCAGGAGGTCTGAGGTTTTTTGTTCTCTGCAAGTTCCAGTGATGCTGCTGTGCCAGGGCCGCGGGAGCCGCGCTTGGACGAAGGATGCAGGTCGGGCGGGGGGCAGGGGGGACCAGCAGGTGGGTAGCAGATGGGGCTGGAGGGACACCCCTCCTCCCCCAAGCCCCTCCCCACAGCCCCACAGGGAGGCGGGTCTGGGTGGGGCCCACGGTGCGCTTTCTGAATGCTCTGGCAGGGTCTCGAGTGAGCCTCCTGCTCTGCCTGGGAGCCATGACCCTGGCCGGGCGCAGTGGGAAGTGAGAGAACGGAGGGTGTGCGGAGGTCCCCTGGGCCCAGAAAACCTGGGGAATAAAGCCGATAAAGGCAGGGCCAGCAGACCCTGGGGGACGGTGGGGCCGCCGGCTGCTCTCCACACACCCTGGTCTTGGGTCTGGGCGACATCAGGAGTCCTGCCCGGTGGAGGAGGAGCTGGGGGTCCCAGAACAGCCCTCTGCCCTGAGGGACTGACACCTGCGCCCTCTGAACCCGCTGCCTGTGGGGAGACGTGAGTCCTCTGACGGCAGGGGGCGCGGATGGCCACAGTGCCTCCAGTCGACCTTTGTCCCCTCTGCTGCAGCGACCTGGACTCAGGTCACGACACTCCCGTCTCGCTCAAGCTCAGTCACCTGTCAGCATGCCCGGTCACTTCCCGCCTCCCCCTTCCTGGCCACTAAGCCTGGAACGTGGGGCTCAGGCCAGGGCCATGTCTCTGTGCTTACACTCCCGGTGACCTCATTGTTCCCATGACTTTACATGTCACCCCTGTGCTCCCAATGCCAGAACACACAGCTGTGGTCTCCTCTGGGTGGCCCCCCAAACCCGATTCCCATGAGTCTTCTCGCTCGGTAAGCCCACCCCCGCCCAGCATCCTGCTCTGGCCAGAGGCCTAGGAGAGTCACCCCGACCCTTCCCTTTGCTCGTACCCCAGGCTCAACACGTGTTCCCAAAATGCCCACCTCGCGCCCGCTCCTCGCCACCCCCGTCCCTGGCCCTGCCCACAATGGCCTCCCATGACCTCCTTATCCCACTCCCGTGCCTGTCCCTCCTTGGAGCCAGAGGTTGCGACAATCCAGCCTCGCCCCTCTGGGGGGTTACTGAATCCAAAGTCCTCACCGGCCCCCAGGCCCTTAGCCAGCGTCCCCTCCCTCCGGTGCTTTCGCCCCGCCGACCTGGGCCCCCGTGCGGACTCGGCATGCCAGCTCGTGCCGCGCCCTGGGCACCTGCCCGGCTCTGCCTGGATGGCAGCCCTTCAGAGACCTGCCCTGCCACCCCCTTGGAGACAGCACCATCTGTCACTGTGCATTCCTTATTCCTCACAGCACTGTCACCGCCACACTGTCACGGCTTGTCCCCCCACCCTTAGAAGGTAAACCCAGGAGGACAGGGGCCGAATCCCCAGTGGCTGGAGAAGCACCTGGCCCAGGGCTGACACTTAAACACACTTGGCACAAACGGCAGGGCACAGGACGGACGTAGGTAGAGTCGAGTAAAAACACAGAACGGCTGAGCCGTCTGAAGACCAGCTGGTGCCTTAGCCAAGGCTGCCAGGTCAGCCGGTTCTTGCATAGTTTTGACAGCGGAAACTTGTGGCTCGCACACCTGGGAGAAAAGCTACTCCAGGTAGGACGATCACCACAAAAGCCTGCCCTGGCCCAGACACGGTGCCCGGGATTCATGGTGGCCAGTGGTGACTCTCACAGGGACAGCAAGTGAGCGTGTGTTAAGGAGCCTCCTTAGCCCACGGTGGGGGCCAGCAGGTGTTGGGACCAGCTCGACGAGACGTCCAAGGACCGGCACACGTGTGAATCAGAGTTGAAACAGACTCACGGTGGGGGCAAAGGTGGGTTTTCTTACTGCGGGCTGAATTGTGTCCCCACAAATTCATAGGTTGAACCCCTAAACCCCTCAGAATGTGATTCCATTTGGAGATGGAGTCTTCAAAGAGGTGACTAAGTTAAAACAAGGCCCTAATCCAATCTGACTGGTGTCTTCATAAGAAGAGGAAATTTGGGTGCCTGGAGCGACGCCAGGGACTGGTGGCTGCACGGAGGAGGGACCCTGTGAGGACACAGCAAGAAGGCACATTTGCGCGCCAAGGGACAGGCCTGCGGAAAAACTGGCCCTGCTGACGCCTTGGTCCTAGACTTCCAGCCTCCGGCACTGGGAGAAATAAATCTCTGCACATTACAGATTACCCGGTCCGGTATTTGCGTACTACAGCCCCAGCAAACTAACGCAGACCCCGGGACAGAATCCACTTGCTCGGCCGCAGACAGGATCGTATGTGCACTGCCCGCCATCAAAGGAATTCTCACAGAGTCAAAACCCAGCGGAGGGAAAGTCTCTTTCTGGGGACTGTGCAGTTTTCCACGGCACTGCGGGGTGTGCCGCCCTGGGTCCCGCCATCTGGGGCCACGCCCGCAGCTGAGACCCTCCCGTGGCCCTGCAGACCCGACCCCGCTGCCTTGCCCTCCTGGGCTCTCCCGGGGGTGAAGCCAGGTGGGCTCCAGCCCTAGGGGGGTCCTCGCTGGCTCTTGTCCCAGATGGTGGACAAATGTGCAGGTCAGGTGTGGGCCACCCAAGGAGCAGACACCCGGGCATGGCCTACCGTGCTGGCTTTGCTGGAGCACCAGGGCTTGAGGGCAGGGCGGCCCCCACTCTGCGCTCTGCTCTCCCAGGTCCTCTGGCGCTGTGGTCTGCGAGGGAGGCACGTGGCGTTTGCACCACAAGTCACAGCTACTCGAACACCCGGCGCCATAGGGAGGGCGAGTCGCCCAGGGCTGCTCAGGACCTGCCACCCCGGCCCTGCCCTTCCCACCGCCCCCAGACCCTGGACAGGCCTCGCCCACCCTCTGCCCCAGGCGGGTGCTCCCCGCCCCCCTGCAAGGCCCTGCCCCACCCCCCCACTTGGTCACTGCAGGACACCCAGCGCCCACCCCGCGCCCAGGTCCTGCCCGGCGCCTCCCCCGCACCACCCCGCGGACCCTCCCCCGCCCTCCGAGGCCGCCCTCGCGCACTCACCGCCGCCGCGTCCGCCTGTCCCCGCGGTCCGGGCATGGCGCGCGCGGTGGAGCCCCAGCGGCGGCTGCTAGCCCTCTACACCGGCGGCACCATCGGCATGCGGAGGGAGCGCGGCGGTGAGTGGGGACCGCCCCGGGGCGGAACTGGCCTCGGACGGGGAGCCGTGGGCCCCGAACCTGAAACGCGGGGCCCCTCCTGCTCCGATGGGAGTCGCGGCGGGGGTCAGTGAGAAGCGGGTCTGGAAGTGGCTCAGCTGCGTGGCCAGGGGAGGTGGGTGGTGGGTGGGGTCCTCGCTCTGTCTCTGCCCTTCCGAGGCCACTGTGCCCCCCACGGAGCCCACTCGCCCCGCACCCGGGGAGAGGAGGGGAGGCCGCGGACCGCACCTTTCAGGTGCCCATGGCCAGCACTCTGGGGATGGGCTGCCTGTCCCCTGCTGTAGCCGCGCCCTCTGGGTGGGGGGCACCGGGAGCCCTGGGACGTGAGGCGGGGATGGGCCCCCAGCATGTGTCTGAGCCCTGTTTCCTGGACAAGCTGGTGGGAGGGTGTTAGGAGGCTGCTAGGACCCCTCCCCCGGGCCCCCCAGAGGGTGGACATCACCTCCCCCCTTCCCTGAGCCTGGCCCGGCACCTGCACCTGTGGGGACAGAGGTGTGTGGTCACACACAGGAGGTGGTTTCGGGGAGTCGCGCCGTTTTTCCTCTGCCCCTGCGCCAGACCCGGTGCGCTGTGCCCAGGCTGGGCTCTGCCTGAGTAGGGTCGGGCCTGGGCCAGGCAGGCAGCCGTGCCGCTGGGCTGGGCACTCAGGAGGGACCCCGGCCTGGGGAGCCGGGGCCACAGCATGGGAAGAGGACCGCTGCCCCGAGCAGCCAGCAGCCGGGACGTCCGCATTGCCCAGTAGAGCGGGAAATGCACATACCTTCCACACGGGCTCCTCGTGGGGCTGTTGTGTGCGGGGTGCTCCCTCCCTGGGGGCAGGGCAACCCCCAGCCGCCTTCCTGAACCTCCTTGCCAGCTCTCGGCTTCCCAGCGCTGGACTCCCCCTAAGGAGCCCGGTTCATGCTCCTCTCCCCGCCCCTCCACGTGGCCCTCCCAGCCCAGACTCCTGTCTGTAGAGGGCTGCCACCTGTTCTCGCCCACTGCAGCTCTCGCACCTGGCGCAGCGGGGACCTTCCCTGAGCAGCCTTGCCGCTGCCTGGAGCCTCTCCCAGCTCCCCTGCAGCCCTTCTGGCTGCCAGAGCCCCAGAGCTTCCCCACGCCCCCTTCCCTTCCTCCTCCCTCCCCACCGCTCTTGCGGCCTCGTTCCCTGGCAGCCACCCCTCCTGGCCACCCTTTTCCACTGAGGTGGCTACTCGGAATCCACCAGCACTTTCTCGTGGCTCCAGCAGGCTGACCCTGCAGATTCCGTCACTGCACAGACACCTCCGGAGGCCCACCCAGCCAGGCCCAGAGTCCTGCCAGTCCTCCCTGGCCAGGCTGCCGGGAGCCCGCCCTCTGCTACTTCTCCCTCTGCCTGCGATGGGACAATCGCTTGCAGCTTGGCGAACACCCATGTGACACTCGCCAACAGGGAGTGACGTGGTCCCTCTGCTCGGCCCCACAGGCCTCGGTAGGCCAGTGTGGAAGGTGACGGCACCTGCCAAGTTGCTGGTCCCCAGAGGCCCGGTGTACATGTGTCACGTGTGTCAGGGGTGCTCCTGGAGGGCTTCTCAGAGGATGTGGCCTGCGGGAGACGCTGGTCAGGGTGGGAGAGTGGGCCCGGCCAGGGGCAGCTGTGTGAAGGGCAGGGGTGAGGAGGAGGGAGGCCAGTGGGGCTGGAGCCGAGAGGAGGGGGCTTCGAGAGCTTCCCCTGAGCCGGGACCAGCCCAGGGGTCTATGTCCGACCCTCCTACGCTGTCCCTCCAGGCTTGGTGCGTGGCCAGCTGCAGTTCCCTTGAGCTCAGCACACAGCTCTGAGTGGTCCCAGTCTCTGTGGCCACAGTCTCGCCGCAGGGACATCGTGCCCCGTGCCCCGTGACTGTTGCAGGGCCCTGTGGGCTCCCTCACACACGCGCACTGCGTTTCTGAAAGAGACGCAAAGTCACATGTCTGGAAGGCGAAAAGAGACTTTAACGCTGGAAAGTCCGGACGGGGTGTGGATTTTGAGACCCGAAAAAGCCTTCAAAGACTCCTAGGAGCCGCGCTCTGGGCGCCGGGGTCTCCGGGCCCCCGAGAGACGGAGGGCACAGGCAGTGGCCCGTGCTTGGATGCCCCGTCTTCGTGTAACTCAGAGCAGCCAGCCTGTGCCTGCCGCAAGGACCCGTCTTCTGGGCCCTGGGAGGCGCGGTGTGCGCTGTCAGGTGGGCCGGAGCCGAGGGCTTCCTGGGGAAGCAGCTCCTCAGGCCCAGGCCTGCACGAGTCGCCACGGCGATCACGGAGGTGCTGCCCACCCCTCTCCCCTTCGGCAAGGCTGTGGGACGAAGGGGGAAAGACGTAAGATCTGGTCACTGCCGTCCCCTGGAAGATGGGACAGCACACACCTACGGAGCCACGAGGGACTGGGGCGCCAGGGCCACGGGAGGCTGGGGGTCCTCAGGCTGCTCTCCTGTGTGACTGGCGGTCAGCTGTCCTTCAGGGACATGCAGACTGTGACCCGGCACCTTGGCATTTTTGCCTAAAAATGTGTGTGAGGTGAAAAGGCTTCCAGGAGCAAGAGCAGCTCCCTCACCAGGGCCCAGGCCTGCAGGTCCCCTGGCCCCGGGCAGGCTGGCGTCAATGATTAACGGCTCTGCTGACGTGGGCTCTGGCCCCCAGCGGCCCGCAGAGGGGAGTGTGGCTTCATGGCAGCAAAACTGTTTGGATTGTCGCTGTTGGGACAATTTCGGCACCTGCTGGTAAACAGTGGCCTGCCGGGCAGAACACGCCCTGCCAAGGTTCAGGAGGGCAGGGGTGATGGCAGCAGGGACACGCTTTGACCTGTCCCTTCTCCGAGTTCAGCAAAGATGTCACAGGCCTAGGGGCTTGGTGAATCCAAAAACGGCCGATAACCCCAAGCCCGAGCCCAAGCTGGCATCCGTAGCCACGTTCCAGGCGGCTGAGGAGCCCGAAGGCCTCATGGATCAAACTGGGGCCCCCACCTGCTTGCCACGCTGCCTAAAGCCCCTCGTGAGCCCGGCTCCTTGCAGGCCCAGCAGGAGGGCAGACCCGTGGGCCCGGCAGCATCCCCCGGCCTTTCAGTCTCCGCTGCCCATGGCTTCCGCTCCCTGCGGCACGGCAACAGTGTGCCCTGCCTGGGCCGCCTTCCTGAGCGGGTTCTGCGCCTTCACGACCCTGCATGTCAGGGGTTTGGCTTCGGTGGTTCCAGGGGGGCCGCCGTACGAGGGAGCAAACTCTCCCCACAGGCAAGTGTGTTCTGTGGGAGCCGAGAAGTTTCTGGCAGCAGGGAACTCATCACCTGCCTGTCTGGTCCAGGGAAGGGGCCTCAGGCAGGGGGCAGAGGACTCAGGTTTTGCAGGACCTGAAGCTTTTGGGGGTCCCTCGTTAAGAAAAGTAATACAATTTACAAATCAGAGTTAGGTGTGAAAGCTGATATTTATTCAGAACAATAAAGAATATCACAACTTTTTAAAAAGCCGAGAATATAATGAAATGCAGAAAAATAGTTGTCAGTTAACTTCCTGATCCTCCTTCGTGGCCCGGTGTCCTGTGTTTTCGGCTGCACAGTTCCCGCGTCCTTGCCGCGTGATGATGCGTTTGCCACGCTTTGCACGGAGAACAGGGCATCAGGAGGGCTTAGTCGTTTCTTTGGTTGGTTTCCCTGTGCTGCCCACACACGTCCTGGGCAGGGACACCAGGGTCTGTGTCCTCCACCGGCCCGGCCCTTCCCGCCACGCTGCTGCGTGGACGACCCTGGGAGCCGTTGCCCCGTGGGGCCGGAAAGCAGAAGCATGACTGTGGGTGGAGGTGGCCTCGCAGGACGTGAGCATGTCCCACGAAACCCGGACCCAACGGACCCCACTTCCCCTCCCCCAAGCGGATCCTCAAATTTCCACAGACCCCCCCTGAGCTTCACCCGCGTGGGAGGAGCCCGAGAGCAGCTGCGTTGGTTTCCTGCGGCAGCCGTAACAATCGCCACAAACCAGGAGGCTCAAAAGTGCAGGAATTTATTCTCTCAGTTCTAGGGGCCACAGTACAATGGGATCCGTTCCACGGGCTGAACCAAGTGGCGCAGGCTGTGCTCGCTCCAGGGGCCTGGGGGGGACGCCTTTGCCTCGCTGAGGCCGCGTCTCTCCTGTCTTCCGGGCCAGCATCTCCAGTGTCTCCGCCCGGTCCCCACACACCCTCTCCTCTGCGTCCAGTCACCCCCGTCCCGCCCCCTCTTGTAAGGACACATGAGATGGCGCCGCGGGCCCAGCTGCATATCCAGGGCTGCCCCCATCTCAAGATCCTTAACATACCACATTTGTGAAGACCTTGTCATGTAAGGTGACACGCACAGGCCCTGGGGATTAGAACATGGACATTTTTGGGGGCTGGAGCACTCGGCCACCAGCACTGGGTGGCTCCTGTGGCTCCTGAATGCCCAGGGTCTGAAGTTTGGTCGTTGCTGCTCATGGGCCTGGCAAGCGCAGACCTTTGTGGAGGCCCATGTCCTGGTCACGCCGTGGGCATCTTGGGAGGGCACAGGGCTCCCATGTCCCCATCCACTGGCGGAGCTTTGTCGTGTTGCGCCACTCAGCCCGCCTGCGTCACCCGATCGCCTGCAGATGTCCATGGGCCGCAAAAGCATCCTGCAAGGCCAGGGGAGGGTGGAAAGGGGATTGGAGCCGGGGTCGGGCTTTGGGGCAGGGATGCAGAGGACGGCCTGGCAGACGTGGCGGGTGGTGGGTGAGGGACGCCGCCTGCCAGGACGGCAGAGCAGCGCTGTTTTAATTGGCCAAGTTGTGGTTAATTTGTTGCGTGTTTGCAGGGAAACGGGTACAGCAGGACTGGGTGGGGTGTTGCTGCTGGGGGCTGGGGGAGGATGGTCCAGGAGGGGGCTTTGGGGCTGGCTGGGGGCCCTGGAGTGGGGGGCTAGGGGTCAGGGCTGAGCGGCTGACCCTGAGGAAATGAGTGGTGAAGTCAGGTCTGAAGAACCGGCCCCCAGCCTAGTGTGGGGTCCGACTCTGATGGCAGTGTGGGGCATGGACTGAGGCAGAGGTGGGGCTGGCGAGCCTGGCACATGCATCCTGTGGGTGAGGCCAGCACGCTCCGGAGCTCGTCCAGGGTAATGGGCCAGGGGCGGACCCACAGCTTCCTGTTGCTCCCTTGGCTGGCCAGGTGCACTCCTCCCTGGTGGGAGTTACTCACAGCATTTTACAGAGGACATAGGAACCTCAGGGCATGGGCGCGTGGGGCTTCTGAGATGCGGAGCTGCAGGCAGGTGGCAGAGCCGGTGGTGGCTGGGCACGTGCTGTGTGCCAGACCCTCTGGTTTGGGAGGCTGGGGCAGGGGGCCTGGAGGAGTCACACATAGTCCATGCCCTCCAGGAGCTTGAGGGTCAGCAAATAGTGCATGTGGGAAGGGCACTGTGGTCTAGGCATCTGGGAGGGCTTCCTGGAGGTGGTGTCCTGAGCTGGGCCTTGAAGCACCTGCTGGGTGAGAAATGGGGTGGGGCAGAAGGACTTTCAGACAGAGCCAGCAACACATTTGTGGGCATAGTGGGAGGTGGAGGTGGGAGAGTGGGGGCACAAGGCCGGGTTGCGAGACAAGGCTGGAGAGGGCAGGCCCCGTGAGCCTTGGTTGGGGGTGTGGGCTCATCTGGAGACAGGGTGTAAGCAGAGGCAGGACCTGGGTGGAGGGCCAGACACCGGGCTGAGCTCATGGGGCTGTCCGGGCATGAAACGAGGACTCAGCCTCGGCTCTAAGGCAGGAAGCCGTAGCTTCTATGGCGTCCAATATGGCACACCTGCCTGTCCTCTCAGGAGCCCAGTGGTAGCCGTAGCCCTCCTCCCGGCCTCTGACTTTCATGAAGGCCAGAGCCCCACCTGGCTCCCGCCCTGCACAGGGCCTGGTCGCCAGCAACTGCTGGCTCCTGACCACACACTCCCCTGGACTCTGCCTGCAGTGCTCGTCCCTGGGAGGGGCCTGGCTGCTGTCCTGAAGACACTGCCCATGTTCCATGACGAACAGCATGCCTGGGCCTGCGGCCTCCCAGAGGACACCCTGGTGCTGCCGTGAGTGTGGGCTCCTCTGGGGGTCCCGGGTAGTCCTGGGGGCGGTGGGGGAGCAGATCCTGAGCTGGACAGTGCCAGCTGGGCTGTGTGGCTGTCTTCAGGCTCTGATTCCTCAGCACTCGCTCAAGCCACTTGCAGGAGCCTGTCTCTAACGTCCTCTTGCCTCCGCGGGGCTTTAGGGCTGGCCAGCAGCCATCTTGCACTGGAGCCTGAGCCTCACTGGCCGGGAGGAAGGCAGGGCCTGCGGCTGCACCTGTGCCTGCTCCCACCTCCCTCCTGGCCTCCTCCGGTGCCCCCCTAAGCCTGGGCTGCTTCAGCATGATGAGGGACCTCTGTCTAGGGACTGTGCCCATCAGGAGCAGCTGGGCTGGCCCAGGTGGCCCCCCCTCGAGCGTGGAGGTCCCTCCACTTCTCTGCTCTGGGCCAGCTCCCCGGTCCCCCTAGTGAATGGAGGCTGCACGCCCTGCAAGCCAGCCTCCTTCCAGCATCTTCTCCCGGCTCATCGCGGGCGGTCCCAGCTTCCCTCTCAGAGCTGGCTGGGACGGGGACACTGCTCGGGAGCAGCCCCTCCTGGCCCACGTCCTCCACGCTCTTGGGGACCACAGCCCCTGGCCCTGGGGACTCCAGGTGGAAAGGAGGCTGGGCCCTGTGCTCAGAATGCTGGGAACTAGCCCAGGTGCCGCCACGGGCGCATGTTCGCAGGTGCAGGGTCCTCCGCTGGGCCAGAGCGGAGCAGAGGTCAGGGGCTTCCGAGCAGGAGGGCGGAGTGGGAGCCCACCCTCTGCCTCCTGCAGCCGCTCCAGCCCCGACCAGAGGGTCTTCTACACCGTGCTGGAGTGCCAGCCCCTCTTCGACTCCAGCGACATGACCATCAGCGAGTGGGTTCAGGTTGCCCAGACCATAGAGGTGGGGCTGCGCGGCGTGGGCGGGGCTGGGGCGGGGCTATGGGGCTGGACGGGGTTGTAGGGCGGGGCTGTGGAGCGAGGGCGGGGCTGTGGAGCGAGGGCGAGGCTGGAGGCGGCGCGGGGCTGGGGGCCGGGAGGGGCCCGCCTGCCGAAGCAGCCCTAGGTCCCCGGGAGGCGCCGTCGGCTTGCCCCTCCTGAGACAGGGGGACATCGGGCAGTGCAGCTTCAGGAGCGGGCCAGGTCTCGGGGTCACCCCTGCTGGCCAAGGCTCTGAGGCCCTTCCCCGATGCAAGCAGGGGCGGGCAGCGAGGGCCATGTCCGCCGTCCCGGCAGGGAAGCGCCGGGCGTGTTGGTTCCACTCTGCGGTCCCAGGAGCGCTGGGCGTGCTGTGCAAGCTCCTTCGAGCGCCCACGAGCTGCGCGTGCCCGGCCCCGCTTTGCTAACCCTAATCCTAACCTTAACCCGCACCCTCACCCTCATCCTCACCCAACCGTAACCCTCACCCTAACCCTCACCCCTGACTCTCCGCAGCTGTGTCTCAGTGGACTTAGGGCCACA
>RJWJ010005148.1:58353-70501 GCA_004363605.1 Indri indri | reverse complement strand
TGAAAGTTAAAAATATTAAATGAAAATATAGGAATCAATCTTCATGATGCTGGGTTAGACAAAGTCTTCCTAGATCTACAAAAATCACAAGTGGCAAAAGAAAAAATAGATAAATCATACATCCTCAAATTAAAAACTTTCGTGCTTCAAAGAATACCATCAATAAAGTGAATAGACATCCATAGAATGGGAGAAAATATTTGCTAATCAGGTATTTGAAATGACTTTGTATTTAGAATATAAAGAACTCTTAATTATTGAAATGGAAAGGTTATTATTGATTTGGTTAGAAGATCAAAATAAGCATAACATTCCTATTAGCCTAGCATTGATGCAACACTAGGTGAGTGTTAAACTTTAACATTCTTTTTTGAAATTTCTCCTACCTATACATTTTGCATGGGTTTGTATTTATGTTCTGTTTGTTTGAATTAAAAGAAAGAGCATAATAGTTTCTATAACTTATTATTACAGCACATAGGTATTAACATTATTACTGCAGTATTATACTATATCATTATTATGACATATGAGCCATTATGGTATTATTATTATTATAACCACATGTGCACTGTTCATCAGGGATCCAAGTTACATAAAAATCCAACCTAAAGATGTTCTCAGGAATGTAATCTTGTCTGTAACCTGGGAACCACCTGTACAATACTATTCTAATTAGAATTTATAAAAACTGGGGTAACGTGTTTAGCGGGAAGGGAGTGTAAAGAAAACAGCAACAACAAAAAACTCTAAGAAACTTTAACTGAGCTTAAGCAGTGCATGGATTTTCAACTGAAGAAAGTCTGCTGAATTATAAAAATGATAAATAACAAAAAACTCCCACTAGACACATGCTTGTGAAATTTCCATGCCTCGAGAATAAGATAAAATCATAAAAGCATGGAGGGAGAAAGAAATAAAAGAGATCACCAACAAAAAGACTGAAACAGAGGGAATGCAACTTTCCAATTAGCATCATGAAACTCAGAAAGATGTTGGACCAGTGCTTTAAATATCTAAGGAGACATTTTTGAATTGCATATTTAGAGATATTTTTAATCGGTGAAAGTTAAATAAATGCACTTTCAAAATATGTAATTACTAAAAGATTTCCTCCCATAAAATTTGCTATGGCAACGTCTCAAGAAAAACCTGCAGTGAAACAAGGGATAACTCTAGGAATATAGAAACCACAATGCTCAGGAAACAGAGATTCTGAACCAGATTACATCTCAGGATGACAGTGAAAAAAGAGGCCCAGAGAACAACAATTTGGGAGCAGGGGTTCAAGGAATCCTAGGAGAAATATGCCTTGAGAAAGAAGCTTTAATTGATTTCTATTATTGATGCTATTATTAGATGCCTTAAGAGTTATGAGAAATGTGAACATTCACTATTCTTTTACTGATAAGGAAAAGGAAATGTAATTGCAAAACCTGAGGGAAAAATATCTACAAATGTACATTTCAAATATGAAGCAAATTATTTTGAGAAACAATTTGAGCAGTTGATGATAAAATGAAACCAGGAGACTTTGATGATAAGAATAATCTTTGCCAAAAGGCAAAGAAATTTTGGTATTTCATATCCAGGTAAAGCAGAGAAGGAAATGTAATCTTAAAACATTGTTTGAATCCTCAGCAAAAATAAATATTTAAGATTAGGTAATCTTAAATTCTTCTTAAATATTTCAATTTTTAGAACCAATGACAAAAATTTAAATGTAACTAAAATTGCCAAAGAGAATATCAACATAATACATCTTGATAATGTAAAGTAATGAGGTAGCTGAAAAAGTCAGTAGGCACAAAAAAAGTGGGGGTAGAAGAGGGGATTGGGATATGAATACTTACATAGTGGCGAGTTAGAAGACAGAGAAAGGCAGGGGAAATTCACCAAAAAAATGACATAAACAACTATATGGATGGTGAATTGCATATGGTGACATTTTAAGGAACATAACTCTTACCTACATTTGGAAAAAAATCAGTGAATAAATGTACCAATGGATTATTTAGAATTATTTTATTGATAGGTGGTATCAATCTAATCTGAATAGTGATAATTTCAAGCCCAGTGAGGAGGATAGCTCTTCTGTATTATGGATATTTATAACATTTGCTTGTACTACTTTGATAAAATAATTTGTAATTAATTAAGAAATAGAAGAATAAGCAAATACATAACAGAAAATATCAAGAAATCATACACAAGGACTATCCATACATGGCTGTATACTTTCTGGACAGACCTTGTATTCTTTTTTTTTTTTTTTTTGAGAATATTACAGGCGTACAAGAGCCTTGGTTACATAAATTGCCTTGCCCCACTAGAGTCACAGCTGCAAGCATGCCCATCCCCTAGACAGCACGCACCACACCTGCTAGGTGTGAATTTACCCATCCTCTCCTCCCCCCTCCCACCTGCTCGACATCGGATGAATGTTACTTCCATGTTCATATGTGTTGATTGATTAGTACCAATTTAATGGTCAGTACATGTGGTGTTTGTTTTTCCATTCTTGTGATACTTCACTTAGAAGAATGGCTCTAGGTCCATCCAGGATAATACCAGAAATATTAGTTCACCATTTTTTTGTGGCTGAGTAGTACTCCATGGTGTGTGTGTGTATATATATATATATATATATATATATATATGAGATTTTATTAATCCACTCATGTATCGATGGGAACTTAGGTTGTTTCCACATCTTTTCAATTGTGAATTGTGCTGCCAAGAACATTCGCAGTCCTCTAATTCTGATGTGGAAGGATTGCTTTGATGTTTTATTGATTAAAAAAGCAAGTTTTAGAAAATGTGTACAATATCAACTCATTTTTTAAAGCTACCAGTATATATAGTGTAACTATGCATAAATAAAATTCTGGCAAAACATATTCAATGAAATGAATGGCAATTACTAACAGGAAGTGGAAATAGAAAAGTGTTGTGGGTCATAGGAAACCAATATAATCACATGAGGCAGAAACTTTAAGAAAATATTTTGCAGGAAAATTGAATTTAAAGTTACAAAAATTTTAAATAAGATAATTTTAAAAAAATTTCCCAAATAATTTGAAATACCTCTGTTGTCATAAACTTTGCATGTATAATTTGGGTAGGCTTCTGCACTAATAGAATAATGAGGTCTCTAAGGAAAATAAAGCAGTGAGATACAAAGTGTCTGAGAAAAATAGTCCACCTCATTAATTTTATGTTCTAAGAGTTTTCTTTCCCCCAAATAGTCATTAGAATTTTGAGGTGTTTAAAATAATTAAATTATTTTGGAGCCAGGTGCAGTGGCTCATGCCTGTAATCCTAGCACTTTGGGAGGCTAGGGAAGATCCCATGAGCCCAGGAGTCCAGCCTGGGCAACAAAGCAAGACACTATTTCTACAGAAAAAGAAAAAATCAGCTGGGCACGGTGGTGCATGCCTGTAGTCCTAGCTACTTGGAAGGCTAGGGCAGGAGGATCATTCCAGCCCAGGAGTTCAAGGCTGCAGTGAGCTATGATTGTCAGTGCACCCCAGCCTGGGCGACAGAGTGAAATCATGTGTCTAAAAAGAAAATTAATTTAGAGATAAACATGTATGGCTATTACTATGTTAAACAAATGATATTTATCAGGTACGAGTTTCTCACTGTTCCTTTAGATTTTTCTTTGCAGTAAATGTTTTCCTGTCCGTTAATTGAAATGGAGAGCACAAATTAATTTTCTGATCACTCTTAGGCAGTATATCAGTTGTGTCTGGTTGCCATAACGAAATACCACAGACTGGGTGGTTTAAACAACACAAATTTATTTTCTCACAGTTCTGGAGGCTGCAAGTCCAAGATTAAGGTGCTGGCAGATTAAGAGTCCCGGGAGGGCCCACTTTCTGGATTGTAGACAGCCACCTTCTCCCTATGTCCTCACATGGCCTTTCCTCTGTGCATGCATCCCCTTGCTATCTCTTCCTCTTTTCACAAGGACAACAGTCCTATTGCATTAGGACCCTGCCCTCACAACCTCATTTAACTTTAACTAATCTCCTTAAAGGCCACATGTCCCAATATAGTCAATTGGGGGTTTGAACTTCACCATATGAATTTTGGGGGCACACAATTCCATCCAGAACAGGAATCAAGAGTCTTCCAGTCACTTTGATAACAAAGTCTCATGTGAATAGTTAAATGTTGATAAAAATCTCAGGTCAGTAATTAAAATGTCAGGTTAGTTCCCAGTGTAGTAGTTCATTTAAAATTAAGTCTTCTCCCCTCTCACAGCAGATTCTGCTTCAGCTAGTCTCTAGCAATGGGAAAGGGGTGTCTTCCCTTGTTAATTTTATGTAACCACTCAGATCTACTCCTTCTTTCCCTTGCATGAGTTGATTTTTGTCCTGTGGATTGCAGTGGGGGAATGAAAGAGATTTAAGGAACAGAAAAGTCCTTACTTTCTGAGTTGACATTAGCTATTCTTTAGCTTGGTAGGTATTTGCAGGCAATAATTTCACAGACTTTTTTTATGGTTGATTAAGGAGTCATCCTCCACTCATTTGATACATTTTTTTGAGATTCCGCGCTGTAGTATATTTCAGTATACAGTCCTTTTCATGCTGAATAGGACTCCATTGTACAAGTACAGCACCATTTTGGTTTATCCATCAACCAGTTGATAGACATTTGGATTGTTTCCACCTTTTGACTATCATGATTGATGCTTCATGTATACACATTTGTGTGTACATGTTTTTCTGTCCCCTTGGGGAGATCCCAAAAAGTGGAATTGCCAGACCATGTGTTAAATTCATGTTTAACTTTGTAAGAAACTGACAAACTCTTTTCCAAAGTTCTGTACCATTTTATGGTCTCACCAGCAATGTATGTTTCAATTTCTCCACATCATTATCAACTCTTGTTATAGTCTGGTTTTTTTTTAAGTATAGCCATTCTAGTGTTAAGTGGTATCTCATTGTGCCTTTAATTGGCATTTTCCTAATGACTAACGATATTGAGCATCTGCTTATGTGCTTATTGACCATTTGAATATTTTCCTCAGTGATATGTCTATACAGATGTTTTGCCAATTCTTTAATTAGCTTGTTAGTCTTCTTATTATCAAATTGTTAGAGTTCTGTACATACTGTTGATGCAAGTCCTTTATCCAACAGATGATTTGAAAATAGTTTCTCCCAGTCGCTGGCTTGTAGTTTTGTTTTCTTACTGGTGTATTTTGAAGTACAAGAGGTTTTAATCTCAAGGTATTAACAGCATAATTTAATCTTCTTTCTTTCTTTCTTTCTTTCTTTCTTTCTTTCTTTCTTTCTTTCTAGATTGGGCTTTGGTGTTGTATTTAAGAACTCTTTGTGAACTAAGGTCCAGTGATTTTTTTCCAATGTTTTTTTATAGAATATTTATAGTTTTAGATCTTATATTTAATTCTATGATCCATTGTTTTGAGTTAATTTTTATGCATAATGTGAAGTAAAGCTCTAAGTTCATTTTTGTGTGTTCAGGATATTCAATTATCTCAGCATTATTTGTAAAAACTAGCAACAACCAAAAAAGAAAAAAAAAAAGAAAAAGCTATCCTTTCTCCAGATAGTTTAGGCACCATTGCCAAAAATCAGTTTCATGTAAATGTAACAAACTATTTCTTAAGTGTTCATTTTGTTCCATTGGGCTATGTGCCTATCCTGTGTCAATACTATATTACCTTGTTAATGTAGCTACATAATAAATCTTGAAATTGAGTAACAAATTCCTACAATTTTGTTCTTTTCAAAATAATTTGGGCAGTTCTATGTCATTTGCATTACTACATATTTCAAAAAGAGCTTGACGATTTCTACAACAATTCTGCCAGAATATTGATAGAGAATGTGTAGAATTTGTAGATCAATTTGAGAATTTCCATATTGACAATAATGGTTTTCCTAATCCATAAACATAGATTTCTTCTGAAACCTTGCTATCCTCATTTAGTAGATATATGTGTATTTGTCAGTGTCTGCACATGTGTTTGTTTGTTCCTTTGGCATTTTCTAACAACCAGATTGGATAATATACAAAGAAAATTTATTCCACCTTCCCAAATTCTATACTATTTTACAAGGTACCGTTTTACAACTGTGCCAAGTTCTGAGTAAACATATGTCTTTATTTATTTATTTTATTTTCCTAGAACCTGCAGTAAAAAGTTGAATAAAAATAACAAAGCATGCCTTATTTCCACTCTTAAGGAGAAGCATTCAGTCTTTCACCGTTAAGTATCATGTTAGCTGAGGGGTTTTGTAAATGCTCTCTATCAAGTTGTTATATACGTATTTTTGTTTCCCTAGTTTAGAGTAGCAGATTGTCTTCATATCCCTGGAGATTATTTTTTGTCTGCTTCTATTATAAACAATGGTCAGAATATTGATTTCATTATAAAAATTATAAACAATTAAATATATTAAATTTATATCATCTAAGTTAGAATTCGAATTTTTAATTAGAGAAATAAAGCAATAGACATAAACCATACATCTAAAAATATTAATAAATGAGCTTGTTAAATGAACTCAGAAGTCAGTTTAGTGGGAAGAAATTAATTTGCTGTGCAAAGTGTTGTCATATAACATTAAAAGGGAAAATAAAAACACTAATACATGTTATTATATAAATTATTTGAAACAAAGTTAAATAGGAAATAGCTATAAGACCGTATTTTAAAATATATTAAAGAATTGTATTAACTTCATAAAATATTTGAAAATGTCATTATTTCCAACCTTGAGTTGTTTTTGAAAGATATCATGTAGAAATGTGTATATACATATATATATATATATATATGTTTCCTGAGTTCTTATTCATATTCATTAGTTCTTGTAGTTGTTTTACATAAATACATTACTAAGGAGGCTTATTTGTGGTACATAGAATCCTACCATGTGTTCATTCTTCTGCATAATAGAACCCATGAATATATCCCTTATATTCAAAGCCTGTCTTATTGTAAAACAATCCAAACATTAAATCATAAGGAATTAAGAAACTCAAACCAAAAATTTCACCCACATCTTCAGGTAATTCTGCAAAGACCAACTTCATTATTTCTAATTAGTAATATTTCACTTTATCATTGACGTATCATGAGAACATATTCTCCCCTCAAGTGTTAAATCCTCTATCATATTTATGAAATTGTTAAGTATTTCATCATTGAGAAGCTGATGAGGTTATTGCTGAAATAATATTAATCTGTCTTGATCCAGAAATCATGCTAAATTTCAGGATGATACAAATATACACACATATATATAACAACTTATCAACTGTATGCCATCCCAAAGTCATAGTATATCTCAGATATCAAACTTACACATTTAAAAATTTACTTGTAAACTGCCAGGCACCTTACAATTGTATTAGTATCATTGTTATGCATATGATAGACAGAAAAATATTGGCACTCACTGGTCCAATATACACATTTTTTTAGCATTACTGTGTGCCAGGGCCTGGACTGGGTCCTCATGATGTCTCACAGATATTATTGCAATAACTTTCTAACTTCCCTAGTTAGTCTTTCTGTCATGTGATTCCTCTTCAACATGGACACCAAATTTAACTAAGAAAAAAACAACCTGTTTTATGTCTGCAATCCCAGCACTTTGGGAGGTTGAGGCAGCAGGATCACTTGAGCCTAGGAGTTTGAGACCAGCCTGGGCAACATAGGGAGACCCTGTCTTTACATAAAAAAATAAATAAATAAAAGGAAGAAAGAAAAAAAAATACTCTACATGATCATATCTTGAACATGATTAAAACTTCCAGGGAATAACCACTGTTAAAAGAAGAGTCCAAAATCCCTTAAAGAAATTATGAAGTATGTCATTATTTGACCTAAAGTTACTGTCCAGCTCATATCCCATTACATAGCCATTAGTTCCACACACACAAATTCCACCCAATTATACATGGGCATTTCTTAGTATAAATTTGCATCTATTAAGGAAAATATAACATATGAAGAAATCATTACACTGTTTTTTACAATATAACTTGAATATATTCCCATGTTAGCACATACACAAAAACTTTATTTTAATTGAATAATTATTAAGTAACAATTTCTACATAGTATTTCACAATATGGATATACCTGTAAATACTTGAATATTTCGACCATTCCTCTAATAATAGGCATTTGGACTGTTTCCAAATTTTTGCTATTATAATCAGTGAAAATTATGTAAAGTGACAACATTCTCATACAAGTCTCATTTGCACACAGACATTTTTATTTCCATGATGTACATCACAGAGTTGCCAGATTATGTTACACACACACAGACACACACACACCGACAGTACATGAACACATTCTAAATACATTTTAATTATAAGTGCACATGTGTGTAAACTTCAGAATGTGTTTAGACAGTTTGTGTATGTGTGTGGGGGTATAAAACTTTAGAAAGAGGTCTGAAAAGATAACCACTAAAATTATAATAGTGATTGTCTCTGGGGAAGTGGGCGGGAGATCCTATTAGGGATGGTGGTTACAAGGAAGTGTACCTTGTCTCACCATAGTTATAGGCCTACATACTAATTTATTATTTGTGTAAATAGTTTAAAAACAGAAAATAAGATAAAAAATCTGTAAACTTAAAAACAACCATTTTTAAGAAAATATTAGTGCTGTGGTTATCTATAGCATATTAGAGTCATGATCTTTGGGAGAAAGAAAATTGACTAATCATGACTAAATTGTGGCCACAAGAAATATTGTCCACTAATTTTTCTGTTCTTGAGAGTATTTCTCATTGCCATAGCAATTTCCTTAAATACCCATGAAGTTGGACACAACACTGACCTATAACAGCTTGTCTGTTATTAGACAATTTTTTCATGGGTGAAGCATTTTTATTCGTGAAGCCTTCATTACATTGCATTGATTTAAAGGTACAACATTGGCAATAAGATGGTTGTTGAACTTCCTATCTGTTTGAGATATGAAGCAGTGCATATCTTTAATCTCCATATAAATGACAAGAACTTCCTTAAACCAACAACCTAGTCTTTTCACAGTCGAATACAAATGTGAATCTTATAAAGAAATGCATATTAATATAGTTACAAAATAATGTCAGTTCAATAACTAGAGTTATTTGATTATTTATTTCAAGAAACACTAGTTTGCACTAGATGTACACTAGGAAATGAGAATTTTGTCCTTCCATTGTTGCCTTTCTGGACCAGTGCTTGGATACAGATAACTGCCAATTATACGTGTAATGGAGTACTTTGCAGTTATCACTGGATTAAGATTTGTCATTACAGTTTGCAAATGACCAATTCCCCTTCACAATTGTGTAGTAATTATTGCCAAAATGGAACATCAGCACAGCCACTTAAATGCATTGTATTTTTTTTCCTTTTCATAGAAAACAAATGATCTCTGAAATCAGCTATTACCATGGCTAATGAACACTTTATCACAACATAAAGATCTCCCCTGAATTTCCCTCTGGACCAAATCTCATTAAGTCCAAAGCATAACATAATTTAAAATATCAAGTTATGATCCACCAGCAAACTTTCTAGATAGAAGGCCTGTCAAGAAACAGTCAAGGAGTGCAAATAGGTTCCTTAAATTCACTCTCTCACTCCCTCCCGCTTCTCCGTAATTAATAAGTTGCCAAATGCTGCCTCTTATTTTCTCCTTTCCCATCTTCCCCACTCCTGCTATTAGTATCATCTGTCTTGTCATCATCTTCCCTAGAGTACAAAAAGACTTCTATTTATTTTTTCATGTAGTTAGTCTTTCCTTATCCAGTTACAATTTTGCTAACTTTGTGAAAATAATTTAAAACATAAATTTTTAACTTAAATATCTTTTCATTAAAATTTTCCCAATAATTTTTGGAAAACATTGTCAAACTACTACATTTGCAAGCCAGGATATTTATGTATTCATTCAAACAATATTTAAGTACGATCCTTGGCTAATTTTTTCTATAAATTTAATGCATGCTTCCTTGTTGTGTTTACACATCATGGTTAACAGATGAGCTTCCTAAAACATGCTTTATTCAGAGGTAAGGTTTGAATTTGATCTAGTCCTGATCATTCCACTCTGCATTACAGAATCTTAATTTATAATACGAGGCCCAGAATCTTCACCAATTTTTATGGCTACTTGTTACTGCCAGACCTACGGCAATGCTTGAATGAAACCATAGCTCGGTGGTGACAAAGCTCTTTGCCCCATCTTCCTTTGCTTGGGTAGTGTCATCCTTAAGTATCTAATCCATGCTGTTGCATCAGGCTCTAATTCTGTCAGGAAAAAAGAGGAGGCTATGGTTTATTTTAATTTGTCCTTCTTTAGCCTCTCCAATTACTTTTTTTGTAATAAACTTTTTAAAATTTTAGACTAATTTTAGACACAGAATTATTGTGAAGATTCTACAGAGTCCCCTTATGCGACACATCCAATGTCTTCTATTATTAACATCTTATGTTAGGATGGTACACTTACTTAGGGTGTTTGTTTTATTAATTTTGGAATTTTTGTGTGCAGTCTTTAACTGTTATGCATACAAGGTTTCTATTAGATATGTATTTTGCAATATTTTCTTTCAGTTTCTGGCTTGTTTTTCCATTTTTAAGTTTTTAATTATTATGGGTACATAATAGTTTTATACATTTATAGGGTACTTGTGATGTTTTGATACAGATATACAATGTAAATTAATCAAATCAGGGTAATAGGGGTATTTAATCTTGTCTTTTACAAAGCAGCAGTTTTAAATTTTAATAAAATCCAGCCTATTTTTCCTTCATGTATTGTGTTATTGGTGGTATATTTCAGAATTTATGATCGAACTCAAGGTAATATAGATTTCCCCCATTTTAAAGAATTTTTGTAGTTGTATGTTTTACATTTAGATATATGACCTTTTTTAAAATTTCAGAATGTTACAGGAGTACAAACATTTTGGTTACATATTGCCTTTGCACCGATAGAGTCACAGCTACAAGTGTGCCCAACCCCTAAAAAGTGTACGCTGCACCCATTTGGTGTGAATTTACTCATCCCCTCCTCCCCCACAATCTGCCCGACACCAGATGAATGTTACTTCCATATATGCACACAAGTGTTAACCAATTAGCAGCAATTTAATGGCGAGTACATGTGGTGCTTGTTTTTCCATTCTTGTGATACTTCACTTCTAAGAATGAGCTCCAGCTCCATCCGGGATAATACAAGAAGTGTTAGTTCACCATTGTTTTTTTATGGCTGAGTAGTACTCCATACTATAAATATACCAGGTTTCATTAATCCATTCATGTATTGATGGGCACTTGGGTTGATTCCACCTATTTTGAGTTACTATTTGTGAAAGCTGTAAGGTCTGTCGCAAGGTTCTCTTTTATTTATTTATTTTCTCACACCAATGTTCAACTGTTTCCAGTAGCATTTGGGAAGAATTGATGTATTAACAATAATGAGTCTTCAAATTGATGAACACAAACTATCTCTTGATTTACTTAGACTTTTTAAAAATGTTTTATCAGTGTTTGCTGCTTTTCACAACAAATCTTACAACTTTTGTAAGATTAATGCCTAAGTATTTCATTTTTTCTGCTATCTTCAGTGATTTTTTAAAAATTCCAATTGTTTATTGCTGGTATACAGGAGAGCAGTTGATTTTGTATTTTAACTTTATATTCTGCAATATCTTTATTATTTTCAAGAGTTTTTTCCAAGAGTTTTTATTGTTTTTGTGGTTTATTCTTTCAAATTTTCTGCATAGAAAATCATACCATCTGCAAATAGAGATAGTTTTATTTAGTCTTTTATTTCCTTTTTTTGTCTTATTATACTAGAATTCCAGTACAATATTGAGTAGAAATGATGAGATTGGACAGCATCGTCTTGTTTCTGATCTGAGGAGAAAGTCTCTGTTTTCTCACAATTAGCTATGAAGTTAACTGTAGTTTTGTGTTTCTTATTTTGAGCCATTCCTCAGCACATTGATAAAGTTCCTTTTTTTTTTTTTTTTTTTTTTTTTTTTTTTTTTTTTTTTTTTTTTTTTTTTTTTTTTTTTTTTTTTTTTTTTTTTTTTTTTTTTTTTTTTTTTTTTTTTTTTTTTTTTTTTTTTTTTTTTTTTTT